>PVJS01008943.1:0-51721 GCA_004027185.1 Glis glis | reverse complement strand
CAAAAAAAAAAAAAAAAAAAAAAAAAAAAACATAGGATTTTATATCAAAGCACTAATATCGAAGTCTGGTATAGAGGAGGAGAGAGAGTAAGAGCACAAGAGAGAAATATTTTCAAGACTTCAGCTAGAATTAGGCCATTGTCTTAAAAATCAATAGCAAGAAAAATAGGAAAAAGACACATTGGTGATTCGGCGACCTCTTTTTTCCCACCATTAAATGACTTCAATCATACACTATCCCAAAGCATATTAAGATGCCATTTGGTGACGACCTGAGGGAGGATACAGACAATTTGGGGAAATAAGTATCTTAGTGAAAAGAATATGTACCTTAAAGGGCTATTTAGGAGAATTTTCAAGTTTGTGGAACTACACTAAAACTCGTTGTTTTCTTTACTTCTTTCCCACAAGCAGGTAGGGTTTTGTGAGCCCAGATTGTGTTTTCCAAGCTAAATTTTCTCTGTACATCTGAATAAAGTGGGAGTTGTTTTCCAACAGTACTTCTTCATGAACATTTGGTTTATTGTTTCCATGTTGTTTTTAGGATGTGACACCATGCTATGCCCTGTATGTAAGGCTTAAAAAAAGTCCTGTGTAGCAATATGATTTTCATTTTATAGATCCTGAATTACAAGTCTGCTAAGTAAATATTTCCCAAATCAATTGAACTTGTGCCAAAGAGAAATTTAAGTTCACCTGTCAGCCCTGTATGAGGAACTCTCAGTCCGTCTTCTAAATGAGGTATCTCCAGTTAGGAGAGGGAAAAGCCATTTCCAATAGACACATAAATTACCCTCCTATTCTAAAGTTATATTGAGGACTAGAAGATGGACATGTAGCAGTTATGTGAAGTGGTTAATATCTGAGTTTCAATTAAAAGCAAAATAAAAGTTACATGGCAAATAGGTTGGACTTACTTGTTAGCCAGACCTAACTTAATGTCAATCTGTTCAGCACCATAGAGTCAGTTATATTAAAAAGAATTAGAGCAACCGAGTCAGCATGTGCTAGATTTGATTTCATATTTTCACTCATTGTATCTTTAAACAGGACTTAATGTCATTAGTTGTAGGGAGATGATTCAGGCTCAGAAGGTCAATAATATCTGGGATCAGATTGTATTAAGTGTATGATGTCAAAAAGCTAACCTGGAAAAAATTATTCTCCCAAAATGTTTATAGAATACAGAAACAGTGTTCTCTGGTAGCAGAGAAAGTTTAGCAGGTAGCAGGGCTCTAATATTTAGGTTGGGATTCAGGAACATTAAACCAGAACAGAAGATGATCATCTTAGAAAAAATTCAAATAAGAAGCAAAGTGTCAAGGTATAGAGAAATCAAGAGGACTATTATTATTTGACAGGCATATTAAGTGAAACCTAGAAATTATAAATAAAGAGCGAAGACTTGGAATTTTGGCCCATGTATTAAATTTTAATCTCTCAACCCTAAGGTAAAGTTCAATCCAAAAGACCAGGTTGAAATGAGTTTTTAGTGGAAAGTCAAGTATGAAGAGACACTTTCAGGAGGAGTAATGTTTTCATGTGGTTCAATAGTTGGTGCCCACCTAGTTAACTAATTTCATGTCTTTATTCGCGTCCCCTCACTTCTTTATCCTAATTTTTTTTGGAAATTTTATCCTGCTTATATTAACCTCATATATATTAATGCTTATATTAACCTTATATTATTGGTTTTCATAGATTCTTCACCATCACATCCTGGATATTCTATATCTAACTTTGATATCTCCAATACACCTTACACCTTCTGATAAACATTTAGATGTTTTCCATTGACAAGTTGCATTTAAAACTCTTCATTAAAGTCTGGTTTATATAGGGGCCTAGGTAAAATGTGTATAGAAATTTCCCATATCTATTCCATGATTGGGTATTTTGTTTTGGTAAATATTAAAGCTTGTAATAGGTGAAATTATGGCATTATTTTAATTTGCATATCTTTGATAAATAAATTGAATAGTGAGTGTTTATGTATCAATTTGGTATACTTTTAAACTATCTTTTAGTCATTTACCCATTTATTTTCTGAGGCATTATGTTGTTCACATCAATTTAATATTTTATTAAATTAAAATTAATCCCTACTTATTTATTCCTTGGGTTGGTCTAAGACTAAGAAAAATACTTAATAAAAACAACTGACAATTCTAAACTAATAAATGTTGCAAATTTCACTTAAATTCTGTTTCATAGCATTCTGAGCTGAATCTATAAATGTTTCAGTGGTTCATAGGGAGATGAACACAACTGACTGGCTAAAACACTCTTTTGTTCTGATCTTTAGCCAATCTTACATTAAATAAAGCAAGGCCTTTCGCCTTCAGAATAAAAAGTAATAAGAATCTGGAAATTGTTTGCAAAATTTTTTGGTTCAAATAACCATTTTCTTATTTGTATATTCTAGATATTAGTACTGTATTGGAGAAGTAGCTAGCAAAGATCTTCTCTCATTTTTTTTTTTGGCTCTCTATTAAAGTTCTTGATGCTTTCCTTTGTTGTGCATAAACTCTTTAATTTAATGCAATCCTACTTATTAATCCTCATTTTAATTTCTTGTGCCTTGGGGGTCTTATTGAGGAAGTATCTTCCTGTGCCTATATGTTGGGGTGTTGGGCCTATGCCATCCTCTACTAATTTCAAAGCCTCTGGTCTAATTTCCAGGTCTTTGATCCATCTTGAGTTGACTCTTTTGTTTTTTGTTTTTGTTTTTTTTTTGAGGTACCAGGGATTGAACACAGGGGCATTCTACCTCCGTGCTACGCCCCTGGCCCTATTTTTTATGCTTTATTTTGAGACCGGGTCTCATGAAGTTGCGGAGGGCCTCACTAAGGAGAGAGAGAGAGACAGAGACAGAGAGAGACAGGGAGAGAGAGAGTGAAAGCCGAGTCTGGTCGTGAACCCGGATCCTCCGGTCTCCGCCTCCCAAAGTACTGGGATTACAAATGTGCACCACCACGCCCGGCGTTTGAGTTGACTCTTGTGCAGGGTGAGAGGTTGAGGTTAAATTCCAATTTTCCTACAAATGGATAAACAGTTTTCCCAACACCATTTTTTGAAAAGGCTGTCTTTTCTCCAATGTATGCGTTTGGCACCTTTGTTGAAAATCACTTGGCTATAAGTGTATGGATTTGTTTCTGTATCTTTTATTCTGTTACATTGGTCTATGTGTCCGTTTTTGTGCCAACACCATGCTGTTTTTATTACTATAGCTCTGTAGTATATTTTGAAGTCAGTAAAATGCCTTCTGTGTGTTTGTCATTGCTGAGAGTTGCTTTGGCTATTCTGGATCTTTTGTTTTTCCATATAAAATTTAGGACTGATTTTTCTAGGTCTGTGAAGAATGATGTTGGTATTTTGATAGGGATTGCATTGAATCTTTAGATCACTTTTGGTAGAATGTCCATTTTGATAATAGTTATTCTGCCTACCCAAGAGCATGGGATATCTTTCTATTGTATAAGATCTTTGATTTCTTCCTTTGATGTTTTATAATTTTCACTATAGAGGTCTTTTACCTCCTTGGTTGGATTTATTTCTAGGTATTTTATCGTTTTTGAGGTTATTGTGAATGAAATTGTTTTCCAGTTATCTTTTTCAGTGGATTCATGGTTGGCATATAGAAAGGCTACTAATTTTTTTAGATTGATTTTGTATCCTTATACTTTGCTGAATTTGTTAACCAGTCTAGAAGCCTTTTGGTTGAGTTTTTTGGGGGTCTTCTAAATATGGCATCATGTCATCTGCAAATAGAGATAATTGCAGTTCTTCTTTTCCTATTTGTATTTCTTTGATTTTCTTCTCTTGCCTTATCACTCTGGCTGGAGTCTCAAGTACTGTATTGAAAAAGAGTTGTGATAGTGGGCATTTTTGTCTTGTTCCTGATTTTAAAGAGAATTCTCATAAGTGAACTAAATAGACACTTCACAAAAGAAGAAATACTAGTGATCAATAAACATATGAAAAAATATTCAACATCATTAGGAATCAGTGAGATGCAAATAAGAACTACACTGTGATTCTATCTAACCCCAATTAGAATGGCAATCATGAAGAAGTCAAACAATAAATGCTGGTGAGGATGTGAGGAAATAGAAATTCTTCTACACTGTTGTTGGGATTGCAAATTAGTACAGCACCTATGGAAGTCAGTGGAGATTCCTCAGAAAAATGGGAATGGATCCACCAAATGATCCAGCCATACCACTCCTGGGTATCTTTCCAAAGAAAATGAAATAATAATACTACAGTTATATACTAATATCCATGTTTATAGTAGCACAATTCATAATAGCCAAGTTATGGGACCAATCTAGGTGTCCATTATCAGATAATGAATTATAAAATTATGAGATATATACACAATGGAATTCTACTCAGCAATAAAGAACAAAATATTGTCATTTGCAGGAAAATGGATGGACTTAGAGAACATTATGTTAAGTGAGATTAGTCAGTCACAGAAAGTGAAGGATCATAAATTTTCTATCATATATGGAAGCTAGGGAGTAATTGGGATACCAGAGGGGTTTCAGATAATGGAGAAACCACAATGGAGTGAGAGAGGTGGTCCAGGGGAGGGTAGTGGAGGGGGAGGGAGAATTAACAAAGGTGGCACTTCCATTGACATCATGTAAATATGTGAGAATACCAATGACAATCTCAATATCATGTATGGGGAAAGGGAGGGAGTAGGGAGAGAACTGGGGGGAGCTCACCGAGTATTGTGTCCATGTATGTCATTATAACTCTGAACTACATTATGATGTGATACTACGATGCACCAATATGTATAAACAAAAAATAAAGGAACATTTCGGTTATATAACATAGGTCATTTATATAATTGATTAATGTTGAAACAATGAGATCATACTAAAAAAATAATATGAAGATATATTCATGACATTATAAAAAATATAAAATTGTGTATATAATATGGTGCCAACTGTACAAAATATCTAAAAGGAAATCTTCAAATATTAACCATTATCTCTAAAGAATAGAATTACATATAATTTAAAAATAGTAGTCTTATAATTTTTGTTTTCCACATTTTTTACAATGATCATTTATTATTTTAGTACATATAAAATGATATTTGAAAATGATGGAAAAGTTTGAAATGGATTGTGGTTTCATGAGTATATATTGATTTCAAGTTTATCAGTTTCTATATACTAAATATATATAGCTTTTTGTGAGTCATAATAAAGTGGTTTAAACACTCACACAAATGACATTAATGACAAATGTCACTCCAAAATTAAAAAGTTGTCTCTTCCTTATTTCATTTGTCTTATAATACTTCTGTGATCTATTTTTGTAGCTTTACAAACCTAAGAATATCTACCCTGAGAATCCAAACTCCCTTGAAATTACCAGAATGACAGGTTTTCTCTACTTTCTTTATAACTCTTGGTAAGGATAATGCTGAAGTATATTTTTAAAAACTTATTTGTCAGCATTTTTAGTGACACTCCTTAGGAGTTTCATAATATTGGCTGTGGGAAAACAAGGAGAAAACATTTTAAAATTATAGAACACTACCCCTTTTATATGTTGTTTGTACTGAATTTTTTCCATTATTATAATGAAAAATGAAGCAAAAGTAATGCTGCTCAATTAAACATTCTTCTTTGTAGTCTTAATTCTTCAGTGTCAAAATAAAATTATCCTTTAAAAATATCTGTGTGCATCTTAAATAGAAAAACCATTCAATATCACCTTATCACTTTAAAATTTTTTCAGATTTATTTTGTGTAGCCTGAATGAGTCACGGTCCACAGAATTTTCATTGTGGAATTAGAATATTTCTACTAGGTTTAATAGTTCTCATCCCAAATAACTTTTGATACAAGTGGCATTTAAAGAGTTTCTAAAGAAGGTAACTTTTGGAATGAGTGTATTTTTATTAATTGTTGTCTGGGTATTTTAAATTAGTGGCACAGAATAGGAATTTTTCATGCTATATAATCTGAAAGCATGTTTCTCAATGCTCTTAGGGCTATGGAATCTTGAAGTTGAAAGATCCAAAATAGTTAAATTACTCACTAATCTTAATGCATTATCTTCTTTATCAGGGAATGTATGTTAATACCAATTTTAAATCGGTTATCTACTCCAAAATCAATTAGATCCTAATACTAAGCTATCAGCTAAAGGATTTAGATTCTTTCATGCCTATGTTTTCCCTTTTCTACTTATTAACTTTACACTTCTAACATGGAACAGGTTAGCCATAAGTCTTTGGTTAAGTATGCTTTCTCTTGCCTTTGAATTTTATTACAGTGTTGAACACAGCTTTTGGAACACCAGAAAATGTAAAAATTATAAATGGAAAAAGTATAAATTTATGCACATATAAAAACAAATCAGCAATAAAAGTAGATCCTGTTTCTTTTGAAGGGGAATGCAATGATGTGGTACTGTGCACTGGAGTCCAGTTTAAATGCTACAAAAGACTTTCATCTTTCTGGCTTTTGAAACCTGCATCTTCTAGCAAACCAAATAAATATGTAAGCTAGAAAAAGTTACCTGTCTTGTGTGTGATGTAACCTTTGTCTTTGAAAATAATAGGTGAGCTCCTGACATCATTCTTTTGTATGTAAGTGCAAATATATACTCCCCAATGATTATGGCCAACAATAAATATGACCTACGCAGTAAACAAAATTTAAAAGAATATGAAATGAGGTGGGAAAGAAGGATAAGAATAAGAAGCAGTAAGATTTCTAGGTTTCTTTTGTTTTCATTTAATATTTTCATTATTGCACTGTAATTTTTCATCATAGTGAGGTTCAAAGTGATACAACCATATATGCACACAGCACTTGGGGTGTTTCCCTCCAGATCCCAGCCCTCTCTCCCTTCCCCATACATTCAGCAACATTGGTAGTGATATTTTCAAATATGGACATAGAATTATTTGAACTGTTTTTTCATCAGTTCTCCTTTTACCCTTCTCTATCTCCCTCCCCTAATCCACTTTCACTATTCTACTGGTCTCCCATTTATCTGAAGTCCTTTTTTATTTTATTTTGGTTTATTTTATTTATGCATTGCAATTATACATCATAGTGAGGTTCAATGTGTTAAAAACATACATGCACACAGCTCTTTGTATACTTCCCTTCACATCCCATCCTGTCCCTCCTCCTCTCTCCCTACATGAGTTAGCAAGACTGTTAATAATACCTTCACATATTGCTATACTGTAGTATTATTTGAACTGTTTCCTTCCTGTCACCCCTCTTTCTTTTCCTCCTTCCCACACCTAACCCCCTTCAACTATTCTACAGATTGATGTTCAAATGATTTAAAGTTCCATATGTTTTCTGTTTTCTTTCTAGATTCCACAAATGAGAGAAAACATACAATCCTTGACTTCTTAGACTGGCTGATCCCTCACTTAGCATAATATTCTCTGGTTCCATCTATTTTCCTGCAAATGCCATAATTTTGTTCTTCTTTATGGCTAAGTAAAATGCCTTTATGTGTGTATACCACATTTTCTTTATCCATTGATCTATTGATGGACACCTAGATTGATTCCATAATTTAGCTATTGTGAATTGTGCTGCTATGAACATAGATATGCATGTATCATTACAGTAGTCTGACTTTAATTCTTGTGGAAAGACACTGAGGAGTGGTATAGCTGGGTCAGATGACGGTTCCATACCTAGTCTTTTGAGGAACCTCCATACTGATCTCCATAGTGGTTGTATTAATTTACAATCTCACCAACAGTGTCTAAGTGTTTCTGTTTCCCCACAACCTTGCCAGCATTTATTATTGTTTGTATTCTTGATAATTGGCAATCTAACTGGATTTAGATGGAATTTCAGTGTATTTTTATTTGCATTTCCCTGATTGCTAATGATGTTAAGCATTTTTTACATATTTCTTTTGAGAAGTGACTATTTGGTTCAATTTTCCATTTTTTATTTTGTGTGTGTGTGTGTGTGTGTGTGTGTGTGTGTGTACATGTGTGATGTTTTTTTGAGTTCTTTATATATTCCAGATATTAGTTCTCTATCAGAGGAGTATCTGGTAAAGATTTTCTTCCATTCTGTAAACTCTTCAGATTCTTGAGCTTTTCCTTTGCTATGTAGAAGCTCTTTAATTTGATGTCATTCTATTTATTGATTCTTGGTTTTATTTTCTGAGCTTTGGAGGTCTTACTGAGGAAATCTCTACCAGTGCCTATATGTTGGAGAGTCAGTCCTATGTTTTCTTCTAGTAATTGCTAAGTTTCTCATCTAATTTCTACATCTTTGATCTATCTTGAGTTGACACATGTGCAGAGTGAGAGAGGGGGTTTAATTTCATTCATTTTGATATGAATATCCAGTTTTCCCAGCACCATTCATGGAAAGGGTCTCTTTTCTCCACTATACTTTCTACTTCTTTGTCAAAAATCAGCTGGCTATAAGCGTGAATATTTGTTTCTGTATCTTCTTTTTTACTTCATTGGTCAATGTGTCTGTTATGAGTCAATACCATGCTGCTTTTTTTTTTACTATATCTCTATAGTACTGATATTGGGTATTGTAATGCTTATAGCATGGTTCTTTTTAAATATGCTTTTACTGGTGCATTATAGTTTCACACACGACAGTGTAAATCATGTTGACAGTAACATACATGCACACAGCACTTGGTGGGTCTCCCTCCTGCCTTTCCATCTTCCCCCTTCCCAATACAGAGTACTGAGATTGACACTGGTATTTTCACATATGTACACATATTTGATGGTAGTAATTCCATTAATGAAACTCACTCTTCCCCCTTCCCTTCCCTTAGACCACCTCCCTGGCTCCACTGAGGTTTCTCCTCCATTGTCTAAAGTCCCTCTGGTATCCCAATTACTCCCTAGCTTCTGCATATTAGAAAAAACATATGACCCTTCACTTTCTGTGACTGGCTAATCTCACTTAACATAGTGTTCTCCAGGCCCTTCCATTTTCTTGTAAATGACATAATTTTGTTGTTTATTGATTAATAGAATTCCATTGTGTATATATCCCATAATTTTGTAATCCATTCATCTGTTGATGGACACCTAGGTTGGTTCCATAATTTAGCTATTGTGAATTGTGCTGCTATCAACATGGGTATGCATATATTACTGTAGTTCTCTGATTTTGTCCACTTTGGAAAGATACCCAGGAGTGGTATAGCTGGATCATATGGTAGATCCATTCCCAGTTTTCTGAGGAATCTCCACACTGATCTCCATAGCAACTGAACTAATTTGAAATCCCACCAACAGTGTAGAAGAGTTCCAATTTCCTCATTCTTGTCAACATTCATTGTTTTTTGACTTCTTGATGATTGCCATTCTGAATGAGGTTAGATGGAAGCTCAGTGTAGTTTTAATTTGCATCTCCCATTTGCTAATGATGTCAAATATTTTTTCATGTATTTATTGGCCATTTGTGTCTCTTCTTTTGTGAAGTGTCTATTCAATTCAATTGCCCATTTCTTGATTGGGCTATTGGTTTTTTTAGTGTTCTTATTGCTCAGGATTGCTTTGGCTCTTCTGAGTATTTTGTTCTTCTAAGTTTTTTTTTTTTTAGAGATTTCTTTTTCATGTTCCTGCTTTTGGAAAACATATTGTTTTATTTCTTTTTTCCAGCTGAAGCATAAATTTTCAGGTAATATGAATTTAATTATTTACTTAAAGTATAATTATGTCAAGGCAGCAAATAAGTTGTAATAAAAATTTCAACATATCAGTTAAAAATAAATTTAAAAAGTAAAAATTAAAAAACTGCAAAAAATGTTCTTTGTAGTATGAAAGTACAGGTGGTAGTTTTTATTTATATGCTGCTTTGTCATTTTCTTGAGCTATTTAACATTTAGCACTTTCGAAGCCTTGGATCTATGTGTGTCTATGTTCTATTCTTAACTATAGCTAATTTGCTCATATTTGGAACATCCCATTAAGTCTACTGAAGGAGCTCTTATATTATTCCCCATTCTACCCATAGCTTGAATCCCTCATCCAATTGATATTTCACTTATTCTTAGAGCTCAAACACAAGAAGATTAATATTTTAAAATCTATGTTCAGACCGGGCATGGTGGCGCACGCTTGTAATCCCAGTACTTTGGGAGGCGGAGACTGGAGGATCCGGGTTCACGGCCAGCCTCAGTGCTCTCTCTCTCTCTCTCTCTCTCTCCCCCTGTCTCTCTCTATCTCTCTCTACTTAGTGAGGCCCTCCGCAACTTCGTGAGACCCGGTTTCAAAATAAAGTATAAAAAATAGGGCCGGGGGTGTAGCGCGGAGGTAGAATGCCCCTGGGTTCAATCCCCAGTACTGCAAAAAAAAAAAAAAAAAAAAAAAAACTATGTTCATTAAATGTTCTTCTTGAGAGCTACATATTCTTAATCTCCTTATCACTGCAGTGTATTATTAACATTGTCCAATTTTCCTATAATCATGAGTATTCTGTGTATTTTTTCTCCTTTGACCAGAATTATGCTTTGGGGGAGAACAGCCTGAGCAACATAACCTGCCTTTTAAGGGAATATAGGGATTTCTTTTGAAAAAAGTTATTCTACAGTAAGGCCAGATACCTGAAAAGGAAATTCTTGACACATGTTCTTTTAATAGGTATTTTAGTGTGTAATGTTTTTCAGGCACTTGGCTAGTTCTGGGTCATAGTTAAAGAAATATGATAAATTAATGAGGAAAGATGCAAGTAGAATAATGGAAGAGAATTTGGGGAAGGTGTATGAACAGGGGAAAATGAGACATGATGAAGGAAACAGTTTAAAATGCTACTTACATATATGAAATTATAAATACCAATCTCAATATGTACTGGGAGGAGGAATGAGCAGAGTAGGATCCGGATGGAAACTCACCAAGTGCTGTGTGCGTGTATGTTTTTATCACTCCGAACTTCATTATGATGTATAATTACAATGCTCTAATAAAAAGTATATTAAGAAAAAAAGTATATAGGTAATACATAAATACATGCATAAAGAATTACAGACTTTGATAACACCAAGAAGAAAAATGTGCAGAGTATTAGAAGAGCATACAACACAAGAGTACAAATTAGACTTGTAGGATAAGTAATACTATCTTAGATTCCTGTGGCTCTAGACCATACTTATCTCTGCACTTCCTGGGTTGACCATTGATTTTATGATATTGCTATTTTTCTAGTATGTCAAAAAATTCTTGGCCTATAATTGCAAAAAAAAAGACAAACTGGTTGAATAGCCCCTTAATAAAAGGCTCACTTCAGAAATCAATTTGGCTAGAGGGTCTTGTCAGCATGATTACAAAGCATGAACTGAGTATGTATTGAGGTAAGGTCAGTATATACATAACTATTTGACTCATATTATATCCATCCCCAAATCATTTCCACCTGTCATTATTGAAGCAGCTTCTCCAGGCCATTAAATAATAGTATACAGTACCTTTTATCCTTCTGGATAATGAGTTTCATTCTTGCTGCCTGAGGCTGGGCTAAGAATAGCACCTGAGATTTCAGGAAGTATGTGTACTGTGGAGAAGTAGTAAATGGCTCATAAGAATAATGATGAGGACATTTCTGGAGTCAAAAGCAGAGGAACTTGGTTTTGTAAAATAGTTTGTTTGGGTAAGGAAGAAGAATGAGTTAGCTTGATAGGTAAAAGGATTTTTTGGTATAAAAATATTGCTAATTACCTTATGCTGACTCAGATATAATCGAAGTTGTAATCTGATATTTCAGAAATAGAATAAGTAGGAGGCAGAATCAAGATATGGACAGGGCATCAGTGGGATTGAATTTTTGTCTCAAGTTACGCCTGACTTCTTTGGTCACTTGGAGTCTTAATTTTTTTATTCATAAAATAAAGATAATAATTTGTTCTATTATTACATAGTGGGGATGGTGGCAGTGTTATGTAAAATTGTGACTGTGAATTAATTTTAAAGTTATAAATAAATAGACAAATTAAAATTAAACTGTGATAAGTGTAAATTGAGCCAAAAGACAAGTAGCAATATAAACATATCAAAATCATATAGAGTATATTTTCTGCCTACAGTGGACTTAAACCAAAAATCACTAAGAATAAATCATTAATAAAGTCACTAAGCATTATATTGAACAATGCACTAATAAATAAATATTGGCTATAGATGAAATAATGATAAATGTAGCTAAAGCAATGCTTAGAGGGAAACATATAACTCTAAATGCTTAAGTTAGAGACGATCTAAAATCAATGACCTAAAGCTCCATCTTATAAAGTTATAAAGATAGAAACAAAATAAACCTGAAGTATGAATAATAGGTAAATGAAGAAATTAACAATAAAAACGATGGGCAGATAATAGGTTATATCAATAAAATAAAAGGATGAATGTAATTGATAAATATCTAGCTAGACTTATCATGAAATTAAAAGAAGACATAAGTTACCACTATCAAGCATGAAGAATGATTTATTACCACTGATCCTTCAGACATTAAAGAAAAATAATAATAATAAATTACTATGAAAAACTTTACATCAACAAATTTGAGCACTTACTTGAAATAGACAAATATATTGAAAAATGTAACATTAAAATTGACACACACAAAAAACTACAATCTAAATAGTTCTATTGGAACTGCCTAAGTAGTTAAAAACTCTTCTTCCCCTATCCTTCAATAGAAAAGTTACTTTTCTCAATCTCTTCCCTGCTCAGATGAAAAGTAGCCTTCCAGTGTCTCCCCTGGTTCTCCAGGAAAAAGATTCCTTTTGGACTCCAATAATTAACTGCAGAGTTAGCTATTCCTAGATAAGGGAATGATTCATAAGACTTTCTAATCAGTAACTTTTCTTTAGACTTAGAGAACCCAGGATATCTGGTAATATATAGATAATAGCAGCCCTGCATCAGAAAAGCAGACTACCTGAAAATTGTAACTACAGGGGCGCCTGCCTATCTGATATGCCTCCACCCAAATCACCTGCAACCCTTAAAGAAGAGAGCCTTCTTAACAGGATGAATCCTCCATCTTCTAACTTGCTGGTTTGTTACCAACAAAGCTCTTCCCTCCCTGTCACTCTGTCTCTTTAGTCATTGACTTCATAGGACAGTAGCAGAAGTGGATCTTTCCCAGTTATACTGTACCCATTGAAGAAATTGAATTTGTTATCAATGCCCCCAAAAGCACATTTAGGGAAGAAGTAATACCAATATTATGCATATATTTTCACATATAAAAGAGGAAAAAGATCACTGCTCAACCTGTTTGTGAGCCCAGCACAACTTAATATCTTAAACTGACAAAGATACTATAAAATAAAATTAAGACTAATATTCCTCATGAACATAAACACAAAAACAAAATTCCCTAACAAATTGTAAGCATATCAAATCAAATACACAGTTGGGTTCTTAATCTGAAGCTTCTGTACCTGCAGCTTCAACAGGCCATAGATTGGAAATATTTGGAAAAATTTGTTTCTGTACTAGATATGTGTGGACCTTTTTTTCTTGTCCTTATTCCCTAAAAAATGTAGGTTCATTGATGGTAACTAATGTACCACTTTGTTGGAAGATGTTCATAGTGGGGATGGCTCTGTGTGTGTATACAGTATAATAACTACCGACATAGCATTTACATTACATTAGATATTATGAATAATTTAGGGATGATTTAAAGTATACAAGAAGATGTGCATAGGTTGTATACAAATACTGCATCATTTTATATAAGAGACTTTATCTGCATATTTTTGTATTTGAGAGAAGTCCTCAAACAAATACCCCATGCATACTGAGGGACAATTGTATATATAAAATGTATCATTACTAAGTATAGTTTATTCTAAGATCTAAAGTTGATTTAACTTTTAAAAATTAATCAAATGAATTCATCATATTCACAGATTAAAGAAAAAACTGCATGTTCATTTGAGTAGAAGAAAAATAATTTGAAACAATAAACACCCATGCAAATGCTCAGCAAATTAGGAATTAAAACAAACAAACAAAAAACAGAGCTACTTCTGATTCTTAGTCTGGTGTGTAAGAAGCTTGGAAGTTATCCTTTCATCCTGACACACAGAAAGCTGAACCAACTGAAAATCAACCACTCTTCTTAGACCCACCAGAGAAGTGAGATCACAGGCCAAACTACTGCCCCCTACCCAGTGGAGATACAGATAGACAGATAAACTGGCCAGAGAAGAAACCTCCATAGGATTCAATACGAGGGCAGGAAAACCTCCACAGTAATTGACAAATCGCTGGAGGCTCATCACTGTAGTCAAAGCTGAGAGTTAAAATCTCCAGGGAGCGCAATCACTCAAGTGCCACACACAACCTCTAGAGTCCTACCTAGAGTTTTCACAGTTAAGTTTGGAGGAAAAAACCCTGTGCTTCTGGTAGAGGTATGGGGCATTTTGAATTGTACCACCAGCATTTTATCTTTCTGTCTTTTCCATTTTTATACTTTTACTGGCACATTACAGTCTTACATCATAATGTAGTTCACAGTGATAGTGACATACATGCACACAGCACTTGGTGAGTCTTCCTCCAGCTCCCTCCCCACTCTCCCCTTCCCCATACAAGATATTGAGATTGACTTGGTATTCTCACATATGTACATAATGTCAGTGGAAGTGTTTCCTTCATTAATTCCCCCTCACCCACCCTCCCCAAAACCACTTCCCTTGCTCTACTGGAGTTTCTTCTCCATTATCTCAAAGCTGCCCTGTATCAGCTAGTCTCAGAAAGTGAAGGGTCATATATTTTCTCTCATATGTGGAATCTAGAAAGAAACTGGAAAACAAAATAGACTTTAAATAATCAGGAAAGATATCAGTAGAATAGTGGAAGGGGACTTGGGGAGAGAGTTGGGGTGGGGAGGAAGGAGACTTGATGAAGGAAGAAATCAGTTCAAAGAGTTTTATGTACATTTGTAAAGCAATCAATACCAATTTCAATATTATGAATGTGGAGGAGGAGAAGGAGGGGTGGGCAGGATGGGATCTGGAGGGAAATGCACTGGGCGCTGTGTGCATGTATGTTTTTATCACACTGAACCTCAATATGGTTTACAATGCACCAATAAAATCATAGGTTTTCTTTTTTAATAAAAAGACTGCCCTCAAAGGAATTTATCAGGGAATAACCTATTGGAGTTTTTATCAGCACCTAACCAACCTGAAGAAAGGAAAATACCCAACTGTAGTCCCCTTTGGCCATTCTATTACACCAAGTGAGAAGTGCTTGTAAAGGGCGCAGGCTCACTAAAAGACTGAGACCTAATCACAGGGCTATAGAAGGCTTCCTTCTGCACACACCTTACCATCACATTGTTAAGACCTATTCAATGCCTTTTACTCAATACATCATCTCCATCTTCCTACCAAGAATCATGAGTTATTCTAAAAAGCAAAAGCCACACTCTGAAGAGAAAGCATAAGAACAAAGTTCAGGTATGGGAGGATACTGCAATTATTAGACCAAGAACTTAAACCAATGATGATTAATACACTAAGGACTCTAATGGAAAAAAATAGACAGCATGCAAGAATACATGGGAACTGTGAACAGAGAGGTGGAAATTCTTTAAAAAATGCTAGAATTAAAAAAACTCTATAACAGAAATGAAGAATGCCCTTGAGTGCATTAGTAGACTAGCCATTAATGAGGAAAAACACAGCTAAAGAGAAATGAGCTATCAAGCCATGAAAAACACAGAGGGCTTTCAAATGTATGTTACTAACCTGAAACAAATCAGAAACCAATTTTAAAATGCTACATACTAGCCGGGCATGGTGGCACAGGCTTGTAATCCCAGTACTTTGGGAGGCGGAGACCGGCAGCCTCAGCTCTCTCTCTCTCTCTCTCTCTCTCTCTCCCTGTCTCTCTCTCTACTTAGTGAGGCCCTCCGCAACTTCGTGAGACCTGGTTTCAAAATAAAGTATAAAAAATAGGGCAGGGGGTATAGCGCAGAGGTAGAACACCCCTGGATTCAATCCCCGGTACTGCAAAAAACAAAAATAATAAAATAAAATGCTACATACTTAATAATTCCAACTATGTGACATTCTGGAAAAGGCAAAAGTATGGAAACAGTAAAAAATCAAGCCAGGCATGGTGGTTCACGCTTTTAATCCCAGTATTTGGGAGGCTGAGGTCAGAGGATCCAGGTTTGTGGCCAGCCTCAGCTACTTAGTGAGGCCTCTGCAACTTAGTGAGACCCTGTTTCAAAATATAGAATAAAAAATAGGGCTGAGGGTGTAGCCCGGAGGTAGAATGCCCCTGGGTTCAATCCCCGGTACCACACACACATACACACACACACACACACACACACACACACACAGGTCAATAGTTGTTACAGGAGGCAAAGAAGAATGGGTGGGGCATAGACTACTTTTAAGACAGTGAAATCATTCTGTATAAAACTATATGGTAAATATCTATCATTATATGTCTGTCTAAACCCACTGATTGTACACCAAGAATGAACTCTTATGCTCTATGGGTGAAGTGATGTGTGAATGTAGGTTCAGTGATGGTAAGTAATGAAGCACTCTGGTGGAGGATGTTGATAGTGGGAATGGCTGTGTGTGTGTTATGGCAAGGAGTGCAGATGCTCCTCAACTTACAAGGAGGTTGCATCCTGATAAATGCATTGTATATTGAAAATACACGGAATTCACCAAACCTACTGAATATCATAGCTTATTAACGCAGTACATTGTCCTTGCCTGTGATCGCATATCGAACTGGTAGCTGAGCTCACTGCCACTGCCCAGAATCACAAGAGCATATGCAACAACAAATCACTAGGGAGAAGACAAAAATTCAGAAAGGTATGTTTTCCACTGGATGCAAATTGCTTTTGCAATATCATAAAAGAAAATATTATAGGTCAAACCTTCATATGTCAGGGACTTTCTATCTACAGGGGTTTTGTACTTTCCACCCAATTTTGCTGCATACCTACAACTGCTCTAAAAATTCTATTTAAAAAAATTAAAACTAGAGCTAACGTAATATGTCTTGATCAAAAACTGAGTTTTTTTTCTCCCTGAGATGATAAACAAAGCAAGGATGTCTACAGTGAGAAACAATTAGAAAATGGTATTTAACAATTCCGTTCACAGTAGTACCAAGAAACATAATATACTTAAAAATAGTCCCAACAACAAGATCAAAAACCTCCACACTACAAACTAAAAAAATCTTGCTGGGAGAAATTGAAACAATGTTAAATACAGGGATGCACTATGTTATGGAATAAAAGAGCCATTTTTAATATGGCAAGCATCCCAGTGTCATTCTTTTTTTTTTTTTTTTTTGCGGTACCTGGGATTGAACGCAGGGGTGTTCTACCTCCGTGCTACGCCCCCGGCCCTATTTTTTATGCTTTATTTTGAAACCGAATCTCACGAAGTTGCGGAGGGCCTCACTAAGTAGAGAGAGAGAGAGAGAGACAGGGAGAGAGAGAGCAAGAGCTGAGGCTGGCCGCGAACCCGGATCCTCCGGTCTCTGCCTCCCAAAGTACTGGGACCAGTGTCATTCTTGAGATTTAACCCAATCCCAATAAATTTTCCAGAAAACCTATGTAGTAACTGTCAATCTGATTTAAAACTTTACATGAAAATTAAAAGGGTTGATAATAAAGCGATCTTTAAAATGAGGTTGGAGGAATAAAGTTGGAGGACTTAAAATCCATATGAAGCTATAGTCATGAAGACTGTGTGGGATTGGCAACAATACCAGTTATTGCATTAACTAAAATGGTTGAAAGCTATGTAATAGTGAACAAGAAAGGAATGGCTTTCTGGTAGTAATTGCAGTTTTGAACTGAGTGAGATGAAATTATGCATTAGAGCACATTTTAAAGTACTCTTCAGGACTATTATTAATAAAATAAATAATGTAGGTTTTGAAAATAATCCATTTCTTAATATAATTATCAGATATATTTCCCAGTAAAGATAGGAACTATCAGTCCTCAAACTTCAAGTTATAAAGTAAATCCCTTGTTTAAATTAATTCAAGAGCTAGTTGATCTGCAGAGATGTATTCTCATCAAAAAATATAGAGGGAGAATTTTTGGATTTAAAGTTTACTACATAAATATGATCCTGAATATTTCATAATATGTGTGACAGCTCTGTTGTTACAGAGAAAATCCTTTGTACTACAAACACATCCTATTAGAACTTAGCTGCCATTTTAAAGGTTATTCATGGTGTCATACAATTTTATGCATGCAAAATATGAAAATGAAGTTTGTTCTCTTTTTACTGGATTCATGAATATTCTGAAATAAGCTAAACAATGACACATCTGTTAAAACTCTCAAGGATGATTATTAAAAAAAGAAAATTTGCAAATGTTCATAAGTATGTTTACTATATAATGCTGAGTCTATCATAAGATTTTTTAAATGCATCTATATTTTTATTTTATACATTTTACTAAAAACAAAATCACAATTATTTCCCCCTATCTCTATCTCTTTGTGTGTGTGTGTGTGTGTGTGTGTGTGTGAGAGAGAGAGAGAGAGAGAGAGAAATTTAGTGTCATTTGTTATGTCTCTCCATCAACTTGCTTCACATTCAGCTCAATACAGAGCCGTAACCATGAATCTAGCATATTATGACAAGTTAAACTCAAACCTAAAGCAGAGCTTTTATTTTGTCCACTTGAAACGCCATAAAAGGTACAGCAATAAACTTCTTTGTGCTTCTAACTTTTCTTTGGATGAATTTTGGAGTCACTAACAAACTTTTAAGCTTTAAGATACATAATGTTTTGCATGTATCAATATATCACTTTGAATCTCACTATGATGTATAATTACAATGGACCAATAAAATTAAAAATAAAATAAAAATTAATTTTCAGTACAAAAGATACATAGGGTTTTGAATAACATTACCAAATTCCTGAATAAGATATATCCTTATTCTAAAGTTGTCTTACATATTTTCTAGGTAAACTAGAATAAATAGTGAACATGAAATTAGAATCAGAAATGAAAGTCAGGTAGATAAGTTTTCCATAAAAAAGTAAGACCATGACACATCACTATGAATGCACCAATAAAAATTTAAAAAATAAATATATGTTTTTATATTAATTAGCTTCATCAAGGAGATATAAAAGCAGGAAGCCCCCCTTGTTTTTTTTTTTTTTTTTGAGAGGTTAATTTAATACATTTGCCATGGCTTGATGAGACATTGAGCCAGAGGCTATTTTTATATATCACCTTTCCACTTTTATCCTGGGCTGCTCTACAAATTGCCTGGAAACAGTGAGTGGAACAGAGGGCCATTGGTGGACTTGTTGGGAAACTTGCTTCACATTCAGCCCATTTGTTCTTTGCTTTAATTTAACTTAACAGTCCTGTTAAAAGTTACATTTGTTTTTAAATTCTATTAAGGGGGAATGGGAAGGAACTTAGTAAAGTCCTTTGCCTTTTCTAAAAGAATAAAATGATAGGCTTTTTGTGTATCAACCTTCTTTAAAGAAGTGGCATTTATCTGGGCTGGGAACCTTGAGGGCAGGAAGCAACCTATTTGCCAACAATATAAACAGACTAATAGTCCTGGCTGGGTCAATTAGGTTTTCCCAAGAGCTATATAGAGACCATTTTGCAACTCCATTTTAACTTCAGAATGAATTGAAAAATGTATTGCTTATTTAATGAGTACTCCAGGAAGTAGTAATTAATGAAACAAGATTAGGGAGACATTACCAATTAAAAGGGAAGCAAATTTGACTTAATATTAAAGTGTTGCTCTGTAATGTTGAATCATTCAGGAAAGCAGTTCTCAAATTGGTTATAAGTGAATACTGAATGTGGCTTCCTTCTCATTGTTTGTGTCTAACAAGTACTGAACAATAATCCACTGGGTAGAGTCCTGTAGAAGTGATGCTGGCCTGTAAATCCAACCTGAGTTCTTCTGGCTTATTCTCAAACTCTCCTACAAATTGGTTTCCTCAACTTCTTAGAAAAATCCAATTGAGCATCTCATAGTCATTCTATTCATAGTGTTTTCCTTACTTTAGCATTATTAATGTCAAAAATAGGTTGTATTTTAGAGCAATTAAAGTTAAGAAAAAGACTTTTTAAACAACCTCATCAAATGCCCAATTTAAGTATTATTATCCCTAACCAAAGAATCAAATGTTTAAAATTTCCATCAACGTTCATGGGCAGTTCTTTAAACCCCTCACTGTATATTTGTTAAGATTCTAAATTTATAAATCTTCATCTAACAATTATTAATATGGGACCAATGTTTCCATGGAGGGAAGTTTCCAAGAAGTGGCAATAAGGAGGCCATGGAGATTCTTAAAGGATATTCAGGATCTGAATATGCTCAAGAACCATGGATTTAACTGATTGTTTTTTATTCCATTTCTTGTCTCTCTCTTTTTAAATTAATTGGTTTGGAGAGTATGCTATTAGACGACTCTACATAATCAAAAAAATTACATTCTGATCTATGGTTATCTACTATCAGGCATGAATGAGTGCTACAGAATTGGATGCACTGATTATTCTAGGGTGGCAGCCTGGTTTATTATGGGACTGCAGTCTCTGGTCATGATGGCAATCTTAGTGCACTTAAATTGGAAATAAAATCAGTCACCAAATCCCGTTGATTCCCTCTGACATATCTTTCTCAGATGCCCAGTCTTTCACTTCTTGGCATCACTGTTCTCAGATTCTGTAATTTCTCACCTAAATGACAATAGTTTCCTAAGTATTATTTGTCTTCCTTTCTTCATTCTTCATATTGCAGCCTAAGTGTCATGTATGTCACAATCACTATGAAATACTTTATGATGTAAAACTATAAAAGTATTTAAAAAATAAAATGATTAATGTCAGATTACTACTTTAAATTTTCAATGTCTCCTCATTGATCTTGGTACAAATTCTAGATTTTATAAGCCACCCATATCTTGTTAAGATTTTACCCTTTCATCTTGTTAGTTATTTACCCCTTGACTTCCTCATTCCAAAAATACTGAATCTTTTTTATTAGCACGTATTAATTATGCATAATTGTCAGTTATATTTTATCATATTCCTACATGCATAAAACGTATTTTAATCATTTCTACCCCAATTACCCCCCTTTTCCCCTCCACTCATCCCCCTCTTCTTCACTAATGGTCTTCCTTTTATATTCATGTCATCTTTTTTTTTCTTAGATTCCACATATAAGGCTGACTCTGGCTTATTTTGATTAATACGGTGATCTCTAGTTCTCCATGGTTGAATAACACCCATTGTGTGTATATACCACATTTTATTTATTCAATCATCTGTTGGCTGGCACCTAGACTGATTCCATAACTTGGCTATTGAGAATTATGCTATGTATGTAGGGTATGCAGGTATCTCTAGTATGTTTACTTTGACTCTTTCAGGTATATACCAAGGAGTGCTATAGCTGGATCATGTGGGAATTTTATTTTGAGTGTTTTGAGGAACTTCCATATTGATTTTCATACTGGATATGCTAATTTACATTTACACCAACAATGTATAAGAGTTCCAATTGCCTTTCATCCTCGCCAGCATTTATGGTTATTTGTATTCTTGATGATTGCCATTCTAAGATGAGATAGAATCTGAATGTAGTTTTGATTTGCATTTTCCTGATGGCTAAAGATATTGAACATTTTTTCATATAATTATTGACCAATTGTTACTTCTTTTGAGAAGTGTCTGTTCAGTTCATTTGACTTTTATTGATTATGTTATTTTTTGGTGTTAAGTTTTTTGAGATTTTTAAATATATACTGGATATTAATCCTCTTTCAGAAAAGTAGTTGCAAAGATGCTTTCCAATTCTGTAGGCTGTCTTTTCAGTTTGTTATTTGTTTTTTTCTGCCGTATGGAAGTTTGTAATTTGACACTGTCCCATTAATAAATTCTTCCTATTATTTCCTGAGCTATTAGAGTCATATTCAGGAAGTCATCACCAGTGCCTATATCTTGAAGTGTTTTGCCTATTTTTTCATCTGGTAACTTCAGTATTTCAGATCTTATACTAAGGTCTTTGATACATTTTCAATTGATTTCCCTTCTACATATGGATATGCCCAGTTTTTCCACACCATTTGTTCAAGAGGCTGTCTTTTTTCTACCATATGTTTTTGGCACCTTTGTTAACAATCAAATGACTAAGCAAGTCTCTTGATTTTTCAGAAAAGGCCATTATTCTTTATAGCTGTCAGTTTTTTTCATATGCTGTTCTTCGCTCTAGAGTAGTGGTTCTCAAACCCAAACCAGCAGCATCAGCATATTCTGGGAACTTATTAGAAATGTAAAACTTATTTTACATGTGTTTTTTTAACAAGATTATCGTGTGATTCTTATGTGTTCTCAAGTCAGAAAAGACCATTAATAGAACATTTTACTCTTTTCATTTACCTTGCCAAATCCTACTTACTCAGTAGTTTAGTTCTTCTTTGAAGAATTCCTAATTCAGGAAGATACTCTATTTTATTCAACTTTGATTTTTGGTTTTTTAATACTTATATTGGTGCAGTATAGTCTCACATCATAATGTAGTTCATAGTGATAGTGACATACTTGCACATAGCACTTGGTGAGCTTTCTCCCACTCCCTCTCCATTGCCCTCTTCTCCATACAAGATATTGAGATCAGCATTGGTATTCTCTCATACACACATATTGTCAGTGGAAGTGTTTACTTCATTAATTCTCCCTCTCACCTCCCTCCCACACCCGTCCCAAGACCATGTCCCTGACTCCACTGGAGTTTCTCCTCCATTACCTAATATCCCTCTTATATTTCGATTACTTCTTTGCTTCCATATATGAGAGAAAACTTGTGACCCTTCACTTTCTGTGACTGGCTAATCTCACTTAACATAACATTCTCCAGGTCCATCTATATTCCTGAAAATGACATAAGGTTATTCTTCTTTATTGCTGAGTCGAATTTCATTGTGTGTATATCCTGTAATTTTGTGATTCATTCGTCTTTTGATGGATACCTGGGTTGGTTCCATAATTTGGCTATTATGAATTGTGCTGCTATAAACATGAATATACATTTATTATTATAATGTTCTGATTTTAGTCTCTTTGGAAAGATACCCAGGAGTGCTACAGCTGGATCACATGGTGGATCCATTCCCAGATTCCTGAGGAATCTCCACATTGATCTCCATAGAAGCTGTACAAATTTGCAATCCCACCAACAGTGTAGAAGAGTTCCTATTTCCCCACATCCTCACCAGCATTTATAATTGTTTGACTTCTTGATGATTGCCATTCTAATTGGGTTTAGATAGAATCTCAGTGTAGTTTTAATTTGCATCTCCCTGATTGCTAATGATGTTGAACATTTTTTCATGTATTTCTTGGTCATTTGTATTTCTTTTGTGAAGTGTCTATTTAGTTCAATTGCCCATTTCTTGATGTGGTTGTTTTTTAACACTAATTCTTTTAATTACTTTGTATATTCTAGATATTAGTCCTCTATCAGAAGAATAGCTGGCAAAGACCTTCTCCCATTCTGTAGGCTCTGTAGACTCTTGATGGTTTCCTTTGATGAGCAGAGATGTTTTAGTTTAATTCCATCCCATTTATTAATTCTTGTTTTAATTTACTGAGATTTAGGGGTCTTACTGAGAAAGTGTCTACCTGTGCCTACATGTTGGAGTGTTGGACCTATGCCCTCCAACAATAATTTCAAAATATCTAGTCTAATTTCTAGGTCTTTAATCCATCTTGAGTTGACTCTTGTTCAGGGTGAGAAGTAGGGACTTAATTCCATTTTTCTACAAATGGATAACTCATTTTCCCAACACCATTTATTGAAAAGACTGTCTTTTCTCCAGCATATATGTTTGAGACTTTTGTTGAAAATCAGTTGGCTATAAGTGTGTGGATTTATTTTTGTATCTTCTATTCTGTTCTATTGGTCTATGTGTCTGTTTTTGTGCCAATACCATGCTGGTTTTATTACTATAGCTCTGTAGTCTAATTTGAAGTTAGGTATTGTGATGCCTCCTTCATGGTTTTTATTGCTAAGAACTATTTTTTCTATTCTTGGTATTTTGTTGTTCCATATTAAATTAAAAACTGCTTTTTCTAGCTCTGAGAAGAATGACATTGGTATTTTAATAGGAAATAGGGATTGCATTGAATCTGTAGATCACTTTTGGTAAAATGGCCATCTTGATAATATTTATTCTGCCTATCCAAGAGCATGGGAGATCTTTCATCTTCTAAGATCTTATTCAATTTCTTTCTTCAGTGATTTATAGTTTCAATTGTAGGGGTCTTTGACCTCCTTGGTTAGATTTATTCCAAGGTATTTTATTGTTTTTGAGGTTATTTGAATGGAATTTTTTCTGGATATCTTTTTCACTGGATTTATGGTTGACATATAGAAAAGCTACAGAATTTTTTGCATTCAATTATGTTTTTTCTTTTTTTATACATTGGTACATTGTAATCATACATCTTGATGAGGTTCAGGGTGATAGATGTATACATGCACACATCATTCATTTAGTCCTACCCCAATTCCCACCTCATTCCCTCCCCTTTCCCTCCCTCTTGTGCTCAGCATAGAACTCATATCATAGACTTTGATAAGTTTGTGTATGTACATCATGTGCATTAGGGTGTTTTCCTCTCCCCCCCATCTCCCTCAGTTAGGTCACCTTTTTTACTCCTCTAAGGTTCCTCATTCTTTGTCTGGAGTCCCTCCTATGTCCCATTTTCTCCCTAGCTTCCACATATTAGGAAGAACATCTGACTTTTCACTTTTTGTGACTAACTAATCTCACTTAGCATAATGTTCTCCAATTCCATCCATTTCCCTGCACATGATATAATTTTGTTCTTCTTTATGGCTGAGTAAAATTCCATTGTATATATATTCCATACTTTTGTAATCCATTCATCTGTTGATGAACATCTTGGCTGGTTCCATAGTTTGGCAATTGTGAATTGTGCAGCTATAAATATAGATATGCATGCATTAGTCTGGAAGTTTGGTTTCCATTTTTTTGGGTAGATACCCAGAAGTGGTATTGCTGGGGCATATGGTAGGTTCATTCCCATTCTTCTGAGGATCTTCCACACTGTTTTCCAAAGTAGTTGCACTAATTTGCAATCCCATCAACAGTGTATTAGAGTTCCTATTTCTCCACATCCTTGCCAGCATTTGTTATTGTTTGTGTTTTTAATGGTTGCTATTCTAATTGGGGTTAGGTGAGATCTCAGGGTAGTTTTTATTTGCATGTCTCTGATTGCTAATGGTGTTGAACATTTTTTCATTCATTTATTGACTATTTGTATTTCTTCTTTTGTGAAATGTCTATTTAGTTCACTTATCCATTTTTGATTGGGTTATTTGGATTTTTTTTAGCAGTGAGTTTCTCGAGTTCTCTATATATTCTAGATATTAGTCCTCTATCACTAACAGTATCCCCCAAAACAATAAAATACTGAGAAATAAACTTAACCAATAAGGTAAAAGACCTCTACAAGAAAAATTATAAAACATTGCAAAAAGAAATTAAAGAAGATCTTAGAAGATGGAAAGACCTTCCATGTTCTTGGATAGGCAGAATAAATATCAAAATGGCCATTCTTCCAAAAGTGATGTACAGATTCAATGCAATACTCATTAAATTAACAAGGTCATTCTTCACAGACATAGAAAAATCAGTTATTAAATTCATTTGGAACAACAAAATACCCAGAATAGCCAAAGTAGTTCTCAGCAACAAAGACCATGCAGAAGGCATCACAATACTTGACTTCAAACTATACTAGAAAGCCACAGTAATAACAGCATGGTACTGGCACAAAAGGAGACACATAGACCAATGGAGCAGAATAGAAAACTCAGAAACAAATCCGCACACTTACAACCAATTGATTTTTTATAAAGGAGCCAAAAACATATACTGGAAAATAGATAGCCTCTTCAACAAATTGTGTTGGCAAAACTGGTTAACCATATGCAGAAAAATGGAAATAAACCCCACTTTCTCACACTGGACAAGAGTCAATTCAAGATGATCAAAGACCTGGAAATTAGACCAGAGAACTTGCAGCTACTTGAAGAGGGCATAAGTTCAACACTTCAACACATAGGCACAGGTAAAAACTTCCTCAACTAGACCCCAAAGACACAAGAAATTAAAACAAGGATCAATATGTGGGATTGCATTAAATTGAAGACCTTCTGTGCAGCAAAGGAAACTATGAAGAACCTCAACAGAGAGCTGACGGAATAGGAGAAGATTTTTGCCAGCTACCTCTCTGATAGAGGACTAATATCTAGAATATATAGAGAACTCAAGAAACTCACTGCTAAAAAACATAACCCAATAAAAATGGACAAATGAACTAAATAGGCACTTCACAACAGAAGAAATACAAATGGTCAATAAATGTATTAAAATGTTCAACATCATTAGCAATCAGAGAGACGCAATCAAAACTACCCTGGATTTCTTTTTCAGTGGATTTACAGTTGGTATACAGAAAAGCTTCTGATTCTTTAAGATTGGTTTTGTATCCAGACACTTTGCTGAATTTGTTGATCAGTCCTATAAGCCTTTGGTTGAGTTTGTTGGGTCTTCTAAGTATAATACCATGTAATCTGCAAATAGAGATAGTTTCAGTTCTTTTCCTATTTGTACTCCTTCGATTCCCTTCTTTTGCCTTATTGCTCTGGCTAGAGCTACTGATTTTTTTAAGATTGATTTTTTTTATCCTGCTGCTTTGCTGAATTTGTTAATCAGCTCTAGAAGTCTTTTGTTGAGTTTCTCGGGTCTTCTAAGTATAGGATCATGTCATCTGCAAATAGAGACAATTTCAGTTCTTCTTTTCCTACTTCTATTCTTTTGATTTCATTTTCTTGCCTTGTTTCTCTGGCTAGAGTCTCTAGTACTATATTAAAAAGGAGTAGTGATAGTAGGCATCCTTGTCTTGTTCCTGATTTTAAAGAGAATTCTTGTAGCTTTTCCCCACTCAATATGATGTTAGCTGTGGGTTTATTGTATATTGCTTTATGATATTGAGGTAGTGCTCACTTCGGCAGCACATATACTAAAATTAGAACGATACAGAGAAGATTAGCATGGCCCCTGCGGAATGATGACACACAAATTCATGAAGTGTTCCATATTTTTAACTTCTGCTGTCACAGTCAAGTCTGCCATCAGAAGGCTGAAGGAACTTAAAGACCAGTAGAAGCCCTACCATTTGAGACATCCTTAGCTTCTAATAAATAGGTTAATTTATATAACAAAAATAGAATCTCTATTCAGTTTTGGTATTAAAGTGATACTGGCCTTCAAGGAGTTTGTAAGGATTCTATCTCTTTCTATTTCTTGGAATAATTTGTGAAGTTTTGGGTTTATTTCTTTTATAGAGGTTTTGTAGAATTTAGCTGGGAAACCATCTGGACCTCGACTTTTCTTTGATGGAAGGCTTTCTATTGCTGTTTCTATCTCTTTGCTTGCTATGGATCAATTTAACTTTTCTATATCCTCTTGATTCAATTTAGGTAGCTTGTATGGGTCTAGAAATCTGTCAGTTTCTTCTGTTTTCCAGTTTATTGGAGTATAAATTTTTAAAATAGCTATTGATGATCACCTGAATTTCCCCACTCTCTGTGGTTATATCTCTTTTTTCATTTCTTACTTTAATAATTTGGGTTGATTCTCTCTTTATTTTGGTTAAGTTGGCTAAGGGTTTAATAACCTTGTCGATCTTTGGAAAGAACCAAAGCTTCGTGTCATTTTTTCATTTATGTATTATAAATGTTTCCTAGGTATTTAATTTTATTTTTCTAGTCATTGTGCTATGTAATTGCAGTGACTTATCTATAAAAATATTTATAAATTTCAATATAGTCTTAATAGAATATCTAATTAAATGGCTTTAATAGTTTAATTTTTCTCATACTAATAGTTCTCATAGTTATTCAGTTATTGTCAAATTCACATTATATTTAATACTAATTTAATTTCTTTCCTTTTCTATGTAACTAAATAATGTGTATCTGATCACTAAGAGAAAAAGGTTAGAAGTGATAAGACAATTAGCAATATCTAGCACACATCTCCAATGTTCATCATTAAAAATTAATTATTTATATGTGGTTCTGTTGAATGACTGCTTTCTAATTTTACAGAGCAGTAGTGCCTATCACAATCTCCAACAGAAACTTATTTAACAAATAATTTCATTATGAGCAAGGTATCAGTCTGTTAACCTGAATTATTTACTCATTCACCCTTTATAATACGCAATATAATTTTATTTTTCTTAAATGTATTTGAAGCATATTATACACAAAATATGAGCCCATATTTCATCAGTGCATAGCTTGAGACATTTTTACAACCTGACTGAGGGTATGGAAACAATGACCAGATTAAGATCCTGAACATAACCAGCACTACAGAAGTCCCTGCTTCCAGTGAATAATTATTATTCTACCTTATAACAGCTTAGATTAGTTTCTGCCATCTTTATACTAATGTCAAAAGAATCACACACTATCTTTTATTTTGCTGACATAAAAATATAAATAACACAAAACAGTAAACTCTCAAGTACCTAAAAAACATTATAACTAAATATTTAGAAGCTCATGATTTGCACTGCTCAGGCGAAGTCACAGATATCAGAGTAAATGTTTAGTTTTAGACAGGGCTTCATGCCATGTCTGTGCTCCTGAACTACATGTTCTTGTTAGTGACTTACAAGTGTAATTAGCTGCTTACCTGTTCTGATGAAATAAGTGGCCTCCTTGTGCATGCAGTTAAGCTCATGGCAAATGAGCCAATCAAGGTTTATGAGGCTTGAATATTTGTCCCAACCAAATTAAAATTTGGGAAGATTATGAAGCGTGTGGAATCACTGGGTATGTACCAAATCTGAGGTATTCATCAGTCTGGAAGAGTTAATGTTAATTGCTTAATCCATTCTCATTCCCTAAAGTATGACATTTTGATATGAAATGAAAGCTGTTTCTCTCTATGCTTTCCTGTATTTCTCCCTTAGTTGAAGGAGCTACATATCAGTAGCTTTCAGGGATATTTGAGGATAGGTCTCTTATTTCTACATTCTTCAAAGAAGCAGCACTTCTATCTCTACAAACACATGCCAAAAGTGAGGTAGTCTCTGCTTGTCACTGTGGAAGAGCAGATATGCTTATGACTAAATGGGAGCTGGCTGGGCTCCACCAAGGCAAGATTATGGAGTGCTTAAGCAAGGATTCTGAAGCTGCAGTGCCTGTGTCCAGACTCCACATCTGTGTGACCTTGGGAAAGTTGCTTAAACCTCTTTATAATCCCCATTGTCTCATTTGTAAAATGGAAATACAATGATATTTTGCTAACAAGGCTTTTGTTAAGTTTAACTGAGTTTCGATGTATTTATTTATTTATTCATTTATTTATTTTTGGTTCTGGAGATTATTTTGACTCCAAGCTATACCCCCAGCCTTGGTTTTTTTGTTTTGTTTTGTTTTGGGTACTGGGGATTGAACTCAGAGGCATTCTGCCTCCAAGCTACACCCCCAGTCATATTTCATTTTTATTTTGAAACAGGGTCTTGCTAGGTTGATGAGTCTCACTACTTGCTGAGGCTGTCCTCAAACCTGCGATCCTCCTGTCTCAGTCTCCCTAGTACTGGAATTACAGGCATGCACCACCATGCCCAGCTTCCCCCAGCCTTATTTTATTTTTTTTTATTTTGAAACAGGGTCTATCTAAGTTTCTGAGGGCCTCACTAAATTGCTGAGGCTGACTGCAAACCTGCAATCCTCCTTTCTCAGCCTCCCAAGTACTGGGATTACAGGTATGAGCCACCGTGCCCAGCTCAATGTATTTCTTAAGGAAGTCATAGCATAATACAAACATTTGCTATTAGAACTATTTGTTCAAATCAGTTGAATATGCCAGTCTGAACAAATCAGTGAATCAAGTCCAAGGTCTCTGTCCCTGCCTTAATCTGGAATACAGTTTATCTGCAGACCCATAAGTAATCCTGGTAGGACCCCTGCTTTAGGACCATCACTTGTGCTCTCATAGTTTTTATGCTTCTCAAATCCATATGCATAAATTACTATGTGAGTCGTGCAATTCTGCAATCCTGCTCTTCTCAAATTCTGACCACTGCCTCTATTCTGACAAATCTTTATCTGTACTCCTCTCACCTGCTTGGAAAACAGGCTTTTTCCCCTGCCTGCTCTGAACTTCTGGTCAGCCCAATCCCATTGTCTCCATTCCCTTTAATGAAAATGAAGTCTTTGAGCACAGACTGTTTACTCTGTCAGTGTACAGAGCCCAAGTGGGGAGATCTTTGTCTCATGAGATGCAAGGTGCTATGCCTTAACCAGATGGAAATGACTGATGATGATATAATGAAGAGGAGAAAGCAGGGCATTTCAGAAGCAAAGTTTCAGGTTTGAATCTCAGCTTACCTCATTTATTTTCTAAACTTGGTCTACTCATCTCTAAACGGGTAATTATAGCCACCTTTACAGTTGTTATAACAAAATGAAATCAAAATGTAAAGTTCTACATGAAGGGTCTCCATGTATAAATAGTAAGTAATTGTGGATTTTTATGAACATTAAGTGAAATTATAAATTTAACACCTTTGATTCAACACCTGGTTTAGAGGAAATACTCAATTACTGATAGAAAAATTTTGTTATCATGGGGCAGGATATATAGCCCATATCACAATAAAAAGCTCCACAGTTTTGGAGGGTTCATATTTCTTTAATATAGGTGGTGAAGCAAATATTTATAGCTTTGGATTTATATTAATAGCAGGCAAAATTTATATTAAACTGAATTAAAATTTATAGCTTCATATTAAAACTGAAATATTAAAAGCTATGGGGTAAAATATTAATATTTATGATTCCTATGTACACTTTGGCTTAATAATGATATTGATAATATATACTTATTAGAATTTAATATTTTTACAAGGTACTCTTCTAAGTCTCTATGTGTATGTGTCTATAATATGCATATGTAATATATATAAAAGTATGTATTTATATGTATGCACATATATTCAGCTCATTTCCACTCTGACCCTTTAGAATATTTATTATCATTATCACCATTTTGCCAATTGGAAAAGCGAGGCACACAGAGAGAAGCCTGCTGAAGATTACATAACTAGAAGACTGAAGAGTTTTAAACACACTCCAAATCTTTGCTCTTACCCATTTTAGTGTACTAAAGCATCGTTTTCAACCCCATATCCTGTCAGTCATGGTTCAAGTTCTGCCCATTCTGGGACCCAGGCAAAATTTACCTAATTGACCCAAGACTAGTGTTATGCATTGTGGTTAGAGCTGTGGGTGCCTCTGAGGAGGATTTTGGCATCCTAATAAAAGTTCCCAGAGCCAGTCATAGTAAGGGTCTTACTCAGCTAACTCTATTAGCTTCTTCTAACAGAACTTTAAAAGTAATCCACACTCTATTTTAGAAAACTAGAGTTATTTCTCATTTTGACTTCCTTAGATGAAAGAATATAAAAGGGGAAAGAATATTACAAGGCCCTGTGCCACTCACCCAAACTGTCCACAGAAAAGCTGAACTACTTAAATGACCATTAAGTATCATATAGCAGATATCATGTCTATGATAGTATATATAAATTATTAGAATTTACTCTCAGTATTTTTGCGGTACAAAAATTATGGTATAGAAAGCTGAAATGTTTACTTCAAGTTAGTAGTCAAATGAAGAGGTCCACTGTACAGTATGTGGTTTTGCCTTCACCAAACACCCATCTAGTTAACTCAATTATCTCCTTCTTGGTTTTTACATATAGGAGCCTTTGCAAATTCACATGGACACACACACACACACACTACTACAATCAAGTCAAGGATCATTCTTATGGAACAGTAAGTGATCTCAGTGAATTTCAAAGTATTCTTACCAATCCTCCATAGAAAATGATTTTCACACTGGGAGTCTGGCAGAAGTGTGTACGCGCGCGCGTGTGTGTGTGTGTGTGTGTGTGTGTGCTTTGCATTATTTTTTGTTCTTTATTTTTAAGGTGCTATTGATATTTACCATTTTTTAAGAAAGAATAATCTACCAATGATTCTTGTCCTACAATTTGGAAAATTTTGTTTTGGGAAGTGGTTGCCAAGTGTTCAAGTGAACTTTCTATCAAGAATGTTGCTTTGTCTTGTGTTCTGTAAAGGAACATAGATTCTGAAAGTAGCACAGTCAGCTATGAGCAAGGAGTAAAATTCTTCTTGGGGAAAGTAGGTCAGTTCGCTCCTATGCCCATGACATTAGACCTGAATTTTCCAATCAATGCATGATATACTCAAAGTTTGTTTAGCTCAAAACAAAGGACTCAAGAATGACAAGTGTAATATTAAACAACCTGCCTTGAAATGCTTGTTACTTCCAGCGACAGCATAAAAGTAATTTGCAAATTTTTTATAATACAAAAACTTTAAGGCAGCTTTATCTCTCTGTCAGGGACCAGTTGTGGTTCAGGGGAGGTTTCAGTGGTGAGATCTCCAGTGAGAAGAAAGCATGCAGAGTCGCCATCCAGAGGAGAACAACAATAGCTTTGTTTTACAGACTCATCCTTTATATAGGGTTCAGGGCAAGATGGTGCACTTCACGCTTGCTTACCAAGTGCATGAGTGTTTTGTGTTACCTAGTCATGCTTACATAACTATATACCCATCTGCCACTGTGTGGAATGTGTGCACATCTGTGGCTGTGCAGGGTCATGGCCTCATTGCCCTACACTCCACCCCCTAGAGGGTGGTGGTGTGCAACTTGACCCGGAGAGCATTACATTGGTCCCAAATACCACAACAATAATAGAGGGTGCAACAAATGACTATTAGTCAACAAGTGAAAGGTGAGGATAGTCAACACCCATCTCCAGGAGGAGCCCAGTGAGTTCCACCAGGTTGTAAGCAGATCTTCCTGTAAGGCCTGAATAGCCCGAACCTCCATGTCCATCTCTCCTAGGGCTTGCTGTACCTGCTGCTGTTGGTCTGGAATGTGAACACAGAGTTCTACATAGAGAAGAGCAGATGTTCCACCTTAGGCAGCAGTGAGCATGTCTAAGGCCATTCTGTCTTACAAAACCACCTCTGCATCTGGATGGTTTAGTCTATTAAAAGGGAAAGAGCCAATGGGACATATTTAAAGCTTTATCAGCATGTTGAGCTAAGGCTTCTACTTGTAGCTCTACATCTATAGTACCACCCCACTGGAACAAACAACGCTAAAGGGTAAAAACACCACACATGGTGCTTTGTCTTGTGTTCTGTAGCCCATCACACAAGGTGCCAGCAGTGACATAAAGGGTCCAAATTACTAGGCTTATGGAAGAGTCAGGAGTATTCCTGTATATACGGCCTTCTCAAGGTACACCTTCCTGTCCAATGGGCAGAGGTTTATAGCCAGCTATAATGTCTGCAAACTCAGAGATAGCCATCTGGAAGAAAATCAGTGAGCTTGGTCCCTATTAGTTTCCACCCATTCCACCACCAGTTGTTATCTGACAAATGAGTAATATTCTGACATAGTTCTTGGGGCAGGGGCAACCATACAGTGTTTCGATTGGTAACCGATTGGTTCACCTGCTCTAAACAAAAAGGTGATATGCTTACAAGCTCTACATGTTTCCCCATTAATCTGCCCCACTCATTTTCTATAGCATATTCCAACAAGGGAGGGGCATTATTATGATCTCAGAGCCACAAGACCTCTGTTATGCAGCATCATTCATTCCATTCTGGACTGCAGTGGTTCCAGGTTCATAAGGTAGTCCTGTTGTCTGCAGTAGTGGGGGCAGTTCACCATGGGAGAACTTTGGAGGTTTCCACTGGTAACTGGGTGCAGACCCAGCAATGGGAGGTACTGAGTAGTCTTGCAAAGAAGTGTGCAGGCTATTCCCTGCTATTAACCTGTACAGAAGGACAGGGCAGAGAGAGAAAAAGAGAATCATAGGTAAGTCCTTCCTTCCCAGGAGGATGCACAGTCAATCCCTGTAACATGTCCACTCCTAAGAAATAATTATGGAGGATATTAGTGCTGTCTGCTCCTGTATCAACTAGTGCCAGGATACATTGCACATTGTGAAGGGACCAGTAAATAGTTCCACATGTTGTCTCAGGTTAGCCGGTTCCCCTGATAACTGGGTACCCCAGCTGAGTCTCTAGTCTAGCCACCTACTGGCCACTGCCACCATGGCAGTCTACAGCATGTGCCATCCACTGGCATTGTGATTCACCTTGTTCCTCGGATGCTGAGGCTCTCAGGGCCCAGCCAAACTTCTACATTCAAACTTGCATGGTCCTGGGCTGCCATGCTGGTCCCCCCCCCGTCTAAGCGGGCCTCCATGCACCCTGAGTCTGTGCCTCCCCCACTGCAGCCAGGACATTCTGCCCAGCCCATGGAGCTGCTGATGTGTGTTGGAATGTGTGGTTCCTCCAGCACTTTTAAAGCCTTCCGGACTTCTTCTGACTGGGGACATACCACATTCCAATTCTTTGGTGGGGTCTACACTGCCAGATATTCAGCCATCAGGAACCATGGGGAGGCCAGGGGCCACATTTCCTCTACCCTGGGTTGTTCCTCCCATGGCTGCTCATCCAGAGGGCTGCTGGGGGCACTCACCTCATCCTGCCCACTACGCCAATTGTCAGGAGCCCTTTCAGGGGCCAGCTGTGGTTGCAGGGGAAGTTTTGGTGGTGAGATCCCCAGTGAAAAGAAGCATGTGGAGTTGCCATCTGGAGGAGAACAATACCAGCTTTATTTAACACACCTGTCCCTTATATAGGGTTCCAGGTAAAATGGTGCATGGCATGCTTGTTTAATGTGTGCATACGTGTTACATACTACCTATTCATGCTTACATAACTATATACATATCTATGGCTATGCAGGATGCGCACACATTTTGGCTGCACAGGGTGAGCAGGGTCACGTCCTCACCACCAACCTGTACTTCCTCTGGGCCCCCACACTCTCCAAATGGAAATAATTTTACTTGAATTTTTAAGATCTTACAAACAAAATTATGCTATGAAACTTTTTAGACACAGATTACTTCTCTTTCAGAGTTCATGACTTTTTTCCTTTGTGTGCTATCTTCATTTGATATGGCCAAATAAGCACCTCTGTTTCATGATCTTTTACCTTTTGGGTGGATTTCTGTAGACATTGAAGTAGATGAGGCTATGGTTGTAAGTGCAGTCAGAACTTTTCCAATTTGTGAGCTTTCTCATTATTTAACGTCCCAACTTATTTGTATTTGATTCATGGCTAATCTTACAAAAATGCCTTACTACCTAAAAAAGATCATCTTCTGTTATTTTCTTCCATATTTTATTTCCCACATTATTATTTAAATTAATCTGGTATATATCTTTGAACATGGAATATGGGTCAGTATTAATAGACACTCCTCTCAACATTTCCCAACATACTCTATTTAATAATTCAATCATCCCTAAAAGATTTATGATGTCTCTTTTATCATATATTAAGATGTTATATATACTATAAACTGTTATAAGGCTATTCATTCCATTAATATCTAGTTTTCACTAATACCAAATCATATTATTTAAAATATATTTAAATGTTTGATAGGGCAAGTGTCTTTCTAGTTCTCTATTTTCTGTTTAGTAATATTTATAGGAAGAAAAATAAACTGGCAAACAACTAATTTTTCTTAATTCTCAATTCATTTACTGTCTCTCACCAATGTATCATTTTCCACCAATTCACCAACCACACAGCTGAGTTTGTTTTCTTGCCAAAGCCTGGCTGTTTCTTGTTTTTGGTTTTTGGTTTTTGCCATACTGGGGAAATAAGTCAGTCATCATGTGATATTATTCCCTGAAGACTGCTATTTCTTTTATTATTTTTGACTAGTTGATGACTCTATGTCTTCAGCACTACAACAAAGGTCAAGAAAATTCAGGAATTTTGTCCAGTTTTAGAACTCCTTACAGTATGTTGGTTTCAAAAATTTACTTTGTTGTTGTCTTCTGGTTTCTTTAATATATATTTCCATTCTCATATCACTTTGTATGATTTCTAGAAAAATAAGGTCCAGAATTAATTTACCTCCATATTTATAAAATTATTCTTTGTTAGGTTTTAAAAACATGCATGCCACCAGGCATCTTGATGCATGCCTGTAATTCCAGCACTTGAGAAGCTGAGACAGGAGAATTGCAGGTTCAAGGACAGTGCGCGGTAACTTAGCAAGATCCTATTTCAAAATAAAATAAAAAGGGCTAGGGGTGTAGCTCAGAGGCAGAAAGCTCCTGTGTTCAATCCCCACTACCACACACATAAGACACACACACACACACACACACACACACACACACACACACAGAGTGCATGTCATTACACAAATTATTTTCCTATAATATCTTAAAAATTACTTGTGTGGCTTCAATTATATCCAAATTACATTGTCATTTTTTTCAACAATAATTTCAAGCAACAATTTAAAGAAAGCAGTAATTTTAATAAAGTAGAGAGGTCTCTTATTAATGAGTGGGAAATGTATTAAAATATTTTGCATCACATATTAACCATGATTGTAGCAATTTTGGATAAATATTTAGAATAGATTCTGAGCAATGCATTTATAAAGTGTTCTGTATCTCAAACATCAGTTTCTTTCATCTCTAGATGCCAGTAATATAATTTGAAAATATTTTCAAAAAGTTCTAATGTGGTAAAATATAAAATCTTTTTGCACATTTCTTTCTCTTACAACAAAATACTTCCTGATTCATAAGTCATAGTGAAAGCTCTATTATTAAGTTGAATATTATTTTGCTGACTGAAATTTTTTTCTTGCTTTGAAATAAAAAGTTGCTTTGAAATGCTTCATGGAGAATGTATCCTGGTAACCATAGATTTCTTTTAAAGGAAAATGTTGTTAGTTATGTTTTGTATTTATGTGGCTCATGTTTAGATTATTGGGAAGAAATTAAAATGTTTTACCAAACCATGATCTTTTTAACTTTCATTAGTACCTTGTCATAAACCAATTAAAATATTCTTTGCTACTGTATTTTCCACTTAAATATTTTGATTTAAAATTTCTTTAGGCCGGGCGTGGTGGCGCACGCTTGTAATCCCAGTACTTTGGGAGGCGGAGACCGGAGGATCCGGGTTCGCAGCCAGCCTCAGCTTTCTCTCTCTCTCTCTCTCTCTTTCTCTCTCTCTCTCTCTCTCTCTCTCCCTGTCTCTCTCTACCTAGTGAGGCCCTCCGCAACTTCATGAGACCCGGTTTCAAAATAAAGTATAAAAAATAGGGCCGGGGGTGTAGCGCGGAGGTGGAACGCCCCTGGGTTCAATCCCTGGTACCGCAAAAAAAAAAAAAATTCTTTAGATTCAGGAAAAGCTGGTTATGATGAAAGTAATTATATTTTTACTCTATAAATATTTTTAACTTGACTTTTTCAGATACTTTAGTAATAAAATAACTATAGATTTTTTTAATTGTTGTGATTTGTCACCATCCTAAACATTTTCACCTTGATATTTAACTCCTGGCATTTTTATAGTCTCTCTCTTCTCTCTCTCTCTCAAATATATATATATATATATATATATACATATACCCATATGTGTATATATATATATATATATATACACACACATATACCTATATATGTATATATAGGTATATATTTCTGTATTTATTTTTGCTTTTCATAAACAATCCAAAACTTCACTAAATACTGTGATTAAAGACTGAACTATGAAAGAAAATAGACTTTGGAAAATTATCACCTGTCCTCTGTACTGATTGCTGCTGGGTCACACCTGGACTTATAAGTAGTAATTTAGTTTATTGCTCATTATGAAGTAAAATTGTAAGAAAGGGGATGATAGGAAGACAGCACTAATTATATGTTAAAGAAAAGACAAATAATTTAGGAATATGTTTGACTGGATATGAAGAATGATATAAAACAATGATAAGAGGTAGTTTTAAAAATAGCAACAAAATTTGAAAATTGTGAGGAGTTGACCATTGTCAACAAATGTATTTCAAGAAAATGATTTAGGTATTTTCTGAAGAAAAGCAAACATAATTCTCTTCAAATATTTGAAGGACTTATCACATAGAAGAGGCATTAAACACTTTCTACCAAAGTGTAGTATAGCAGCAATGATCAAAATTAAAGAAAAACTTGACAGCAATTATTTTCACTTTCATTATCACTGTTTTATTCAGGTAATTTTAGAATACTTTTATTAGTGCTTTGCAATTATACATCTTATTGAGGGTCAATGTGATATAAGACTCCTACATTGAAACTCTTCTGCAATGAAATGATCTGTCTTCAAAAGCTCAGTGGAATTTCAATATGAGCTCTACAAGTACACAGCTTGAAAGCCATCACTTCCCTCACTACAGCAATTGATTGACACTACATCGATTGAGAATCAATAATAGTCCTTGAACCAATCAGGGAACTGAGGGCAGCAGAGACACTGCAATTCTGAAATCTAGAGCATTGGTTGTACCCCTAGAGAGAGAGGTCTTCAAATTTGCTCACCTGGAGTAGAAGCCATTGGACTCCTGCCAGGTAGATAGATGAGTTACCGAAGCAGCTTATATAGCTAATTTCAACAAATCAGCCTCCTGGCATGAGGGTGAGATGCTCCTGGTGACCACAGTCAAAAGGAAGTCAGACATGTAGGAGTTTTTCCTCTAGCAACTCTGCCAGATTCTTAAAGGGAGCATCCCAGAAAGATTTCCATAATGACCTGGCAAAGAGGAGGGAAGAACACCTACCCTGAAACCCTCTGAGACCCTTCTCCTTTATCAAGGCCCTATCTTCAGGAGGAAGGACTTAATGGGAAGATAATTCTGAGACATGATACCACACGGGGAAGGCCCATAAAATTCCTGCAGCCCCTGTCTAAGTAATCAAAGAGAAAATTAAATAAATAAAATCCATAGTCAACAAAGAAGAGGGTGTCAAAATATACACTAGGAATGTTTTAGCCAGAGAATAAATTAGGGGATAGGGAGGAAAAATCTTTAGTCCTGTAGGAGGGACAAAAACACTTCTGAAGTCCACAGAACTATGAGAGGCCCAATGCAATACTGAGACTTATTTAGATCAGGGAACACTCCCTTCTCTGACACTGACAATCCCTAGTAATAACTGGATTGCAGGTGAAACATTTGCGAGACATACCTCTCTGAGGAATGAAGCAAAGGGAGGAGTGTCAAGCCATGAGTAGAGGATACTACAAGCTCCCAAGAGGGACATGCATTAAACAGAGCCTAACTTCTAGTTGAATTAGCATTAACACTCACCCTGAAGGCCTCTATGACTCAATATTTATTGTCCTATATGAAGTATAATATATTACAGTCAACCACTGTTTGCCCTGGGAATTCAAGGTTTATTCAACATTTGAAGATTCAATGCAATGTGGTATGTCAGTCAACAAAATAATAAAAAACCATATCTTCATCATAATAGATAGAGGAAAAGCATTTGTTAAAATTTAACACATATGAATAAAAAGGAATTTCTTTTACTGAATGGAGTGCTTCAAAAAAAAACCCTATTTCTAACATCAAACATTATTGAAAACTGAATACTTCCCTCCTAAAGCAGGAACAAAACCCTAAACACTCCTAATCATCATTATGCAGGTTGTGCATATTTTCTTGCAATATAGCAAGAAAAAGAGAATAGAAAATGATAAAAATATAAAATGATTTTTAATGGATAATGTAAATAATTCTAGAAAAACTATCAGGACTCATGAGTTTAGCAGACACAAGATACAAGATAACTATACAAAATTTAATTGTTTTATATATTAGCAATAGGTAACTATAAATTAAAATTGAAAAGAACCATTTATAATAGAAACAAAAAATTAAATTATCAGTATAAATATAGAAATATATATACATTTAATCAACATTGTATTTTTCAATCCAGAAACCATGAAGATGGAATATCTTTTCATTTATGCAGAGCCTCTTTGATTTTGTCTGAATTTTTGTGGGTTTTGGTGTATAGTTTATGCATGCTAGGCAAGCATAGCCTCCAGTTTGCTTTTAATACCTTCTTATGTCTGTTTTAAAACTCTAAAGCCTATTTTAAGATGCAGCTCTGAGGTAACTACAAACCCTATAGAATCGCATTATCTAATATTTAATAAGATATATGACTATGCAGTTATAATAATTCTGGTAACAATATATTCTATTAACATTATTTGAACCACTATTGTTAAAGTCAATTTATTTTTTTGCAAAATGCTAATCTTCAATGTTTATAGTTCATCCATCCCCCTTTGGATGATAAATAATTCCTTTGGGAGATAGTTTTCTTATCAGTGTGAAGAAAACTTGTTTTTATAAAAACCCAGGTATCTTTAATTTGAAGACAGAAGTTATTACTGATTGCTAAAGTTTGAACATTATAATCCTTTACTTGAAAATATAATTGATGCTTACTTAATTGCTTTTAAAATCTTTACTGAGTCTGAAATATTACAGCTAACTTATAGTATATGCTAATTATAAAAATGAAATTACAAAGGCAAACTTCTGTGACTTTTCAATAACTTTTGCCTATCATTCTTTTCATGGTTATAGTAGTTTGGTACATTTCACATATGACTTACCTATGGCTTTATCCTTGAACATTTCTTTGGAAATAAGTGAACAAATTTGAAAAAAGAAAGATTAAAGCCAGCCAAGGATACAGTGTGAAGTTTGTTTTCACTAACCTTTAAAAAGAAATATTAATTTGAATTTCATTCAAATTAAAGCCCCACCCAACCAAATACTTTTTCTTCAGTCTGATCACTTTTGTAATGAAAATGAGCTATTAGACCCATTATTTTGAAGGGGAACATTGACTTTATATGATTTTTACATGATTCAAACAATAAAAGCATTATATTTTGCCCCTTTTACTTAGAGATAGAAAAGAACATGCAATATAGAAGGAAAAGTCAATGGGATTCTTAAAAAAATGGCAGGTGGTGACACAGGAATCATCTTTAAGCCCAGGAGTATAAACCCCACATAGCTAACATAGATTACAGCCTATTTCTATCACAATACTTTTTATTTCAAAGGTCTCTGACTACAATATACATTATTTGCGGGGTCAGGAGCAGAATCGTAACTGCTTATTATCCTTCATTCGAAACATTGATTGCTGAGTTTTATTGTTTTGTTTTTAATCTTTCCTGTACAGTCCTAAACTTCATAATTTTCATCAGCACTTTGGGGAAAAAAAAGCTAATTTCAGGTCCCCTTCCTTTCCTTCCTTCCTTCCTTCCTTCCTTCCTTCCTTCCTTCCTTCCTTCCTCCCTTCCTTCTTCCTCCCTTTCTCCCTCCTTCCCTTCTTTCTTTCCTTCCTTCCTGGGAGAATCTGTCTGTTGGTCATTGGTTATCAGGATTAATGTTTTAATGTGACTGCATTTTCATTTTCTGACTCATCATCCTTGTAGAAATCCTGTTAGCCCTCTAAATGTGGATATTCCACTGTGAAAAAAGGGAATCACTTTAAACTTGGTGAAATGCATTAGTCTGGTTTATGAGCTAAGGCTGATTCTGTGTAGAACCACAGCTTTCCTCCTAACTAGTGAATCAGCTATTATCCTTTGTAAGTCAGAAAACTACTTCCAGGAAATTAGAAAGTATGGATCTCATTTCCTAAATTCTTGCCCTTGATTTATAGCTCCTTTCTGGACTTGGATGTCTATAGTAAGGTCTCAAACACAGTATGTTTACCACTAGTTTTTACTTGGCTTTCTTCTCCTGTTTGTGTATATCAAATTTACTGCTGCATTTCATTTGGATCCTGGCTATTCATTCAGTTTCCAGGAATCATATTATTTCCTTATATCCCTCACTATTTGTATTTGATCAGTTGGAAACTTTGTTTATTCTATCTCTTGAAAAATCTTTGAAGTTTTGTTCCTGCTAGCCAAGTTTCATGGAACTGCCTTTATTTAGAGCCTTATCATTTGTTACTTGAACCATAAATTTCTCTGCCTATGTCTCATTCCCCAACACCCCTTCCTATCCATTCTTCATATTGCCTCCACAGTTGGGTTTGTAACACATTAAAATGACATATTATTTTACTATTTAAAACCCTTTAGTTATTCCTTCATCTACACTCCCCCTCCCAAATGCCACTGATTGTACCAATCCAGTTATTGCAGTAGTAATGTTTTCCCACATCTTTGTGCAGGCTCTTTCTACAATCAACAGTGACTTTCCCTTTGTTCAACTGGTAACAACTACTACTTCTTCCAGACTCAGCTCAAGCCACCTCCTAGTGTAGTTAACCATACCTTCTTCTTCTGTGTTCTGGGATTATGTATATAATAAAGATCTCTGTAAGACTCACAATAAGACAAGATAATAGCACTAACAACCTTTTGGGGGGGACTCAATCATATCTTTTTACTTTTTGCTAACATGAGAATACTACTAAACTATAGTAATAACTATGATATAATAGTAATGCTCAGCCTGGCGTATATTAAATGAGTATATATTTAGTAGGAGCCACTAACTTTTAAATAAAGTGAGGATACATAGCTTTAGCAAGTCTTTACAGATCTATTCACTAGCTTTTTTTTTAACATGCTTTTATTGGTGCATTGGACTCTTATATTGTAATGAATATCTATTTGATGTTAACATATATGCACACAGCTTTTAGTGCCCCCCGCACCCCCACCTGTATGAAGTACCAAGAATGATGTTGGTATATTTTCACATGTACATACTGTTTATGATACTAATTCCATTAATTCACTTCTTTCTTGCCCTTATTCACTAGCTCTTTATTGTTTCCTTACAAACTAGCATTGTTTCTTTCATCATTGTGAATAGAATATACACTTTGTAAAATATATCAAATAAATGGAGTTGAGAAACCAAAGAGGAAGAATTTAAATTGAGAATACTGAATATAGTTATTGCATATATTTTTACAAGAATATGCTGAAATTTGTCCATTTGAATAATACATCGATGGACATTTCTCACCACAATTTAATTCAAAAAATAGAATTAGGAGTATTGAAAATTACAAACAAAAGTTATTACCAACTATCCCTTCAGTGCTTCTCAAATTGGAGTCAGTTATCTATCTTTTTCAGCATTTCCAGAGGAAGGTGCCAATTAAAAATGAAGGTGCCAGGTCCCATGTCTCAAATGAGTCTCGGGATGGAATACTTCTGTTCTGTATATTTAACAAAGTTTCTGATTCCAATGGACTCTAAAGTTCAAAGGCCAGACATGTGGTCCAATTGCTCAGTGTCTCTTGGTCTTTGCTTGAAGACTTAGTGGTGTAGAACTCTGAATTTCTCAAAACAGTCCATTTAGAATTATTTTTAAATGACAGTATCCTTTACCTATAATAAAATGCGCATTTATTTAGTTTTCAGGTTGTTCCATTTTGATAGTCATATGCACGTATGTAAGTAACCATCACCTAAAGAAGGTATAGAACAAATTCCTTCACCCCAGAAAACCCACTTGTACCACTCCCATGCAGCCCTCCAAACTCAGAGGCATCCCCTGTACATTGTGATATTATAGGAAATTCTACCTTAGATGGAATCACATTGGTCAGAGAGCAAAAGAGAGTTCATTTAAAAACCCAGCCAAGAGATCATCCTGACAGCTACACTTATGCTACTTCAGAGCTATCTGCAATTGAAACCAGAGTGGATGTAGCTGCAAGCCAGCTATGAATTCACAGACTTTGACATATGCTTACACCAGCCATTGTAGGCGTTTTCCTTTTAAATCTAAACACTTTATTATTATTTTTTGCCCATTTTAAAGTATGTTTTTGGTCTTTTCATTTTTTATTTGTGAGCCTAGTTGCATTTTATTGAAAAATCTCAATACTCAGTTTTGAGAAGCATGGATATAGGACATTAGGAACATATAGAATGTTCATTTATGCTTTATAAAATTGTTTTTATTTTGTGTGTTGTATTCATCATATTGTGTGATGAAAATATATACCACATATCAAATTCATGGATAAAGAAGTTGAAGCAAAACATCCTATAAATATTTTTCAAGACACAAAGAGATAAACAATGTGATTAACTTAACATCACATGCATTAAAATCTGTTTGAAACATAATTTAATGCATCAAGAGAAGGTATATGTTTCCCACCTCTATCCAAAGAAAAACAGTCTATAAAAATCCCAGTCAATAAACATGTGTACTATATTGTATTGGCTGACTTTGACTGATTTGGCTTGTCTCTTTACAAAACAGTCTTGAAAGATTTAAATCAACTTATCTTGATTGTTTTGTAAAGAGAGGGGTGCAGTTCTGGAAAGCTTTGATTTTTAGTTCAGGGAAATTCTGAGTGAAGGTGTTTGTGCAGCTAATCTCTTCTGCACTGATTTCTTAGAGACCAGGTCTCTTTCTCTCAATTTCCCTAACCCACAGTGGGAAATCATTGCTCTTTAGCTATCCTGCTTGATATGAATCTTGGTGATATTTCTCTGTTGCCTCAAAAAAAATGATGGATAGCACAAAAATCTAGTAACTGATTTTGGGCATCAATCCTAAATCATTATTCTTTTCAACTTCTGGATGTGGAATTCTCAGAGCAACTCTTCGGGGTATGTTTTCAATTAGTAACTTGAGCTTGCTTAAATGCACCAAAATATATTTAACCCTGGCCTCTAGCATTTAATTTACTACTCTTATTGATCTTCAGCAAATGCTTTTCAGTATTCACTGATTGAAGATCTATTTTGTACGTAGCACTCTGGGAAGCATTAATTTCCCAGTGGCCATCCTGCTATATAGCATCTGGCATGGTACTATGTATATCCAGCCAATAAATATACATGTGCACATGTTTGAACTGAAGCCCATTTACTCTCAGTCTAAGTACCATGGAAATTCTTTAGTACAACTTCATAGAATGTTGGTTAAAGAAAAGGATTCCTTAAATTTTTTTGGCATATTCATTGACTTACTAGAAAGAAAGAAAAATAACCAGGTATCTGGAACTAGACAGAACTAGTTACCAGACCAGTCAGTTCAAAGCAACACTGAATCTGTTACCACAGAGTAGTGATATCATGGTGATTGGTCTTGAAAATCAGTCTTAGCAAATGGGAATATTCATCCAGTGTAAGGACAGGAAGCCAGGCATCCTTCAAATATGGGGAGCAAGAAATAAGACCCCACATAAAATCTGGATCTTTAAAGAATAGAACTTGATGAAAGGTCAACTAGGAAAGTTTCATTTTACTAAAATAGACATGATAAAAAATCCTTTTTTCTTTTCACAAAGTAGGCATAGGGGTACCAAAATGATGCAATAAGTACTGGATATCAAAAATATGAAATAAAAATCAACTTTGTTGAGTTGGGAATAATTTTAATTTGAGTTTATAGCATATATTTAGAGTGTTACACAGTCACTTCTATACTCAGTTAAGTATGGCTTGGCTTACTGGCATCAGTATAGCTGCAAAGAATGCTTCTAATGCCCAGTGTGCTAACTCACATGACTCTGGGAAGAAAAGATGAAGGGCCAGAAGTGGTAGAGGGAAACAGAGGGGTTCTACTGTACCAGTTTCAGAAATATGTGCAAAGAGAAAGAGAATTAAAATCAAAAACATATTAAGCCAAAACTGAGTATGTAGAAAATTCTCCCCATGACCAACTATGTAAATGTGTAAACAGAAAATTCAGATTCCCCCGAGTCCATCAGTATGTTATGTTTCAACAGGAAGATACTGAATTACACAATGTGTAAGTACACCAGTCTTTTTACCCCTTTTTTTGTGGAGAATCATTCGAAGTAGAATTTATTAGCACTTTGTTTAAGAGCACAAACCAGTAATAGTACTAAAGAGTATTTCTGTACACATGTAAATTAGCATGTTTTATGCATCCCACATATGGGTTACATCTTAGCACATCTGATGCATTTCATTTTATTGACATCTCAAATATCCTATTGAGATGATAGGCGGAGATGTCACTAACACACGACTCTGCTGTGTCACAAGCATTTCTGGGACAAAATTCTTATAAATATCAAGCTGTGTAGGATAGAAGGAATTTAATGACAAATGATGTATTTCAAAATAATGGAGCAGCAATTTTAAAATACATTTGACCTGGTCTAATGTACGTGATAATTTCTGGTTAACTTTATATCAGTTATGGTTTAACTGGGGAAGAAGGACTACTATTAATATTATGGATAGTAATTTATTATGGAACTTAGACTTGCATACAATTTAGAGATGCTGGAGAAGTTCCAAAAATGGAAATTAGGAGATCAGAAAAAGTCACCAGCCCTGGCACAGGTGAATAAATCTGAAAATGAAGCACAGGAAGCTGCTCTGGAGGATTCTGAAGGAGGCTGGACTGGTGTGGAGGTTGATGGAAGGCCATTGGTTCTTGGTATGTGCCACTCTGATTTCATAGTGAAGTGAAGGGCAGTAGGTCTGGGTTTGATCAACAGGACCCACAGTGTTAAGGAGAACTGGGTTTGGAGCAGGGCAAGGACAAGAAACCTGCCTGAGCACTTGTCTTTCTTTCACTAATTCTAAGAAGTGATGACTTCAGAGTCTAGTGGCTGATGCTTCATTTCTGTCTCCTGAACTTTGCCCAACTACACTTGTGGCACTATCTAACTCTGGACCCATAGAGGGAGATTCTGGGTAATGTAGTTCTCATTGTAACCAAGTTGACGATAAAAACATCCAAAAATATTTATATACTTCTGTAGAATTTTTCATTATAACAGAATTTACATATATTGATAAAAAGGGAAGTATCCTTATAGACACCAAAAAAAAACTGAAAAAAAAGATTGCCATAAAGTGGAAATATTCTAAACTTTTCTATTATAACACAATATAAAGTAGCATTTTAATGGTAAAAATCTTGAAGATAAGAAAAAGTTATAATTGCCAAGTAAATATAGATAATAAAATGATAACACAAGGAATAAAGAATATTTTTAGAAAACAGAACACTCCAAACAAGACCACAAAACAATGAATGAAAATAAAATAACTGATAAATAAAAACACAATTTATACACACAAGAAAATAGCTTCATTTTAATGAGTTATTTGAATCCTATTAGTTTAAAAATGTTTTATAATGGCTCGTTAGAAGGAACAACAATTTTATTACTAATGAACCATCTTTAATGAAAGAATGGAAGGCAACTTCATTTTTCATAATATAAAACTCATAATCTGATCCTTTAGAGAGAATAGTGAGTTAAAAATAAGTTAATAAATATTGTTGATTGAAAGTATATTTAAGACTAGTAATTCAGCAAGATGATTTTAAATATCCTAAGACTTTATAGGCTTTATATGAAAGAAATGATAGCAATTTCCCCAAATTTTATAAAAAACTGAGTATCAAATAGCATTAGCAATTGTACACCATCAAGCTGAATGGCACTGTTCTAAATCTCAATAATTAAAAAAGGTATAACTCTGCCAAAACATTTCAATATTTTTCTGTAATATTTAAAATTTACTCAGAGGAAGAGGTGATCAAAAAGTAAGCAAAAATGAAACAATATAAGTATTATAGAACCATGTTAGGCAGATAAGTAATAATATGTACTTCTTTTTGTACCTTGCATATGTAGTTTGCTATGTATAATGGTTTAAAAATAGAATGTCCCCCTCCCTAGCCCTCATGGAAATGGGTAGCAGTGTTGAAAATAGGGCTTGGTTATAATCTCAGCATTGGATAAATCCATAGTAATGGATTTATCTGGGTGGTGGCCCAGATTGGTAAGGTGTGGCTGGAGCAGGTGGGTCCCTAGGTCTGTGGCTTTGGGGATTATATATGGTTCCTCCTCTACATCCTCTCTCTTGCTTCTGGTCTCCATGATGTGAGGTGCAAAACCTTGTGTTCTCCCTCTCTCTACTTCCTGCTGTCATGCCCTGAGATCCACAGTCCCTGGCCTCACATGGACTGAACCCCAAAATCTCTAAAGGAAACCAGGAGCAAATAAATCTTCCTTCCTCTAAGTTGTATGGTCAGTTATTTAGATTATAGCTGTGAGAATGCTGACTGAGACACTATGTTTTCCTTTCTTGTGCCCAGTAAAGACTAACATTCATACCTAATTTTATTTTTGTAATTGTTTTAATCTTTTTTCTTAAATCAGTACTGCTGGAATTACAAATTATAGCATGAAGGAAAGCAAAGTTAATGTATGTTTGAAATCTTATATTCATACTATCCAATACAAAGGATTTAAAAGATCTTCAATTTCTCAATTCTTTTACCTAGGTAATTACATCTCTCAATGATTTTGCCCACAGAAGCAGTGTCTAAATCCAACCCACAACTTTCATAATATTTAGACTTAACTGCTTTTTCTTTCAAAGATACATGCAAGAGATGTGGAGATCTGTTTCTTCAGGTCTGTGTTGTGTTATTAGTAAGAGTAGATATATAGAGATACAGTTTGTATTCTGCTACCTCCCAAAGACAAATATTGAATAACAGCAGTGACCATGGGTTCATTCAGTATTATGTAGAACCCTTAAAAGTACAGGTCACATCCTCTCTCTTATTCAGATCTGTATTAGTTTTCCAGAGCTACCTTAGCAAAGTGTTACCAGCTAGGCGGCTTACTTAAACAACAAAATTTTATCTCATAATTCTGGAGGCCGGAAGTCCAGGATAGAAGTTTCAACCAGGTTGGTTCCTTCTGAGGTTTGTGAGAATCTGTTTCATGTCTCTCACATGACTTCATCTGACTTGTTGGCAATCTCTGGTGCTCTTTGGCTTAAGAAATCATCACCTTGACTTTTGCCCTCATTTTTATGTGGTGGTCTCTCTGAGTGCATATCTGTGTTCAAATTAACCCCTTTTAAAAATATACCAGTCATATTGGATTAGAGGCCATCCACCTCTAGTATGATCTGATCTGAAACAATTATATTTTTAATTACAATATCTTCAATAAGATGTGGCCTATTATCTCATCTTCAATAAGATGTGTCCTATTTCCTACTAAGGCCACATTCTAAGGTCCTGAGCATGAGACTCTCATAACGAGAGTGTTTTGTAGCAGCAGAGAGCAATGAAAACAATTGCACGGGAAAATCTTTCTTGCATGAAAGTTGAAAGTGTGGGAGACCTTTATAAACTGATTTCATCTGGTTCTTGGGAGAGGAACCACAAGAAATCCAATCTGACTCAGTCAACATCAATGGGAGGATGTTACAGAAATGTATTTAATTTGAATTAAATGATTTAAGAATTGAGACTTTACTTGTACTCTAAGTATTATAAAATGAAACATGTGGAAAACAATAACTTTGCATTTAAATATAAAGAAGAAATGAAAATTAGGTAGTGTCAGTCAGGGTTCAACCAGGGAAGCAAAAATATATAGCAGTGGATAGAACATTCTTTAAGTCTTTGACGGTAGTTTTGGCAGAAACATTGCAGCATGGAAAGCAAATCAACATCTGGAGTAAATGACTATTCCATTTACAAAGTGCTTGCTTTTTCATGATGGAAACGGGTCAGTGTAATTGACCTGCTACTGGGTAGTTGGCAGATCACCTTGAGAAGTGATGCAGTATCAGAGGTTTAGTGGTGGCATCTGCTGCTGGCAGTTTGGCACTCAGAGTGGCCGTCATTGTTTGTCCTTGATGAGAGCGAGTCTTTGTTGATGAGGCTGTGTGACTTCCATCCCTTCCATGCGGCCACTTTGGGAATGAGCCCATTGGACAATAACAGGAGTGACTGATGAGAGGTTCTCACTGATATCCTCAGGACAGATCACCCTAGCCACTCAATTCTTTAAATTCTCCTGTGCTGAAGTCCTTATGTGGAAAACATTCTCATGGAACACAAATATCCTCATACTTTTTGTCCATTTGGAGAGGTCAATTTACATGTCTACCTACCTCTTCCATAGAATCCCTTGTCTCCAATTTTCCAATTGTATTCTTTCCAAGTCCCTGACCATCTAGCCAAGCATTGGCAATAATTCGTGCCATGGACTGAATGTTTATGCCACGCCCAAATTTATATGTAGAAATCCTAGCCCCCCAAACAATGGTATTAGCGAGGCCTTTGGGTAGGTGAGTAGGGGAAGCCCTCATGAATGGGATGAGTGCCCTTATAAAGTCATCTCCATAGCTCATGTTCCCCTTCCAGCATCTGAGAAGATAGCAAGGAGGAACCATCTGAGCAGGCCTTGACCAGACACAAAATGTGCCAGCACCTTAATCTTGGACTTGGCCTTCAGAACTGTAAGAAATAAATTTATGTTGTCTATAAGGTATCCAGTTCATTATATTTATTATGACAGCTCAAACAGATTAAGACAGTACATAAATCAATAGGAACTCATACTTCTGGTCATCTCTCCTTTCAGATAAAATGATAAGCTACATACTTGAACGTCTGCCCACCAGGAGGATGACCCTTCACCACTGCTTTACAGGGCTGTCCTGGAGGGTTCTATAGTGCTATCACTGTTCAGTTTTGTGTGGTGCCTTCCTTGTGTGCACAGCACCTGCAAACCACACACTTGGTCAACTGACTATAAGGAACTCTCCACGCGTGCATAGATGTGTGCTAACACAATGTAGTGTGGCAGAGTGAGCGATCTCAGTCATTTAGGCCACTTCTCCATGTGCATTAATTATACCTCAAGAAAGTTATAGAGGCTTCCAGGTCTTTTATGTAGAGTTAGAACTGGACATTTGAAGTCTTAAGCTCATCATTTTCTTTCTCTTTCTTCAGTATAGTTCAAACTAAACAACAAATGCTATGTACTTCTTATTCTGGCCAAAATATTCTAAGGTAGAAAATACTTGTCCAGAGTCTCATACTCTAAATGTACTCACAGATGTCCAAAGGAAATATGTAATTCTTCTGTCACTTCATGCCGTGAATTCCCTATACTCTCTTTATCACTAAAACAGGGTCATTTTGCCTTAAAATATAATCATATAAAGAGCACCAATCTCAGAAAACCAAGAACCAATTCAGAGAAGATATCCTTAACCTTCTTTTACTCTGGAACCACTTCTAGTACAAAATTCTATATCAGAGTTTATCCAGACCAGGAGATCTAGTAGCAGATGGAGATATAGATGACATAACTATGGATAGGATATTTATTAAAAGGAATTGACTCATGCTATTATGGAGCTAGCTAAGCAAGTCCAAATTCTGTAAGTCAGACGATCAGAACGGAAATGTCACAAGTCAGCTGAGACCCTAAGCACAAGCTGAAGCCTCTTGTGCAGAGGGAATCTCTTCCTTCAGAGAAGTCCTAAGCTTATTTTAAAGGCCTTTAAATTGATTAACTAAGTCGTGCCCAAAATATTCTCCCTTTTGATTAACTTAAAGTAAACTGACTAGGGACTTTAATTGCATCTGTGAAATCTTTCACAGTGCACCTACCTAGACTGGCATTTGGCTGAATAACTGAGGGATGTTTATATACTGCAAAATGGTCTCTAACTCTCTTTCACCTTCCATCTTTCTAGATAATTAATATTCTCTTATTCTCTCTACTCCATTCTGTGTGTGTGTGTGTGTGTGTGTGTGTGTGT
>PVJS01008942.1:0-51720 GCA_004027185.1 Glis glis | reverse complement strand
GGGGGGGAGGAACACCAAGAGCTGTGTGCATATATGTTAACACCAAACTGATACTCATTGTGATGTGAGACTACAATGCACCAATAAAAACATAAAAAAAATTAAAAATATTTAAAAGTTAAAAGAAAAAAAAGGAGATAGGAAAATTTTATATATGAGATTATACAGTGTGTATACATATATAAACAATGTGTATATATGAGATTATACCAACATCATTCTCAGTGCTACATGTTTGGGGGGGAGGCTTGGGGGTGGCAGGGAGGAGGGACACCAAGAGCTGTGTGCATGTATGTTAACACCAAACTGATACTCATTGTGATGTGAGACTACAATGCACCAATAAAAACATAAAAAAGAAATCTTTTTATTAACATGAAATAAAGATTGTGAATCCCCTAATCTGAAAATCCAAATTCTGAAATGCTTCAAATTAAAAAACATTTTGAGCACTAAAATGCTGCCACCAGTGGGAAACTGCACAACTTGAAAGTTTGTTTCATGAACAAAATTATTAAAATATTGGATAAAATTACTTTTAGCCTGTGTTTCTAAAGTATATAGGAAGCATAAATTCATTTATATTTCATGGGAAACTTTGCTATGACTTCTAATGTCATCACTTCTTTGCTTGTCTTTATAGTTTTATCACCCATAATAAGCAAAATAGTGGTCCTTCCAAATTTCTATGTCCATATTTTAGTCCCCCAAACCTGTGAACAAGTTACCATACATGGTTGCTATGGTTTCAATGCAGTTTTTCCTCACTAAAATTCATGTTGAGGCACAATTTTTCAGTGTGGCAGAGTTGGGAGGTGGGGGCCTGTTCGAAAGTGAGGGGTCAAGTCCTCATGAATGGACTAATGTCATCGTCAGGAACTGAGGATTTCTAACTCTCATGGTACTGGATTAGTTACTGAGAACAAGTGTGTGATAGTCAGTCTAGGTTGTCAACTTGACCTGATCATGACACACCCAAGATTATGTGATTTTGGGTGTGTAACAGCAGATTAAACAGAAAGCCCTGCCCTGAATGTAGGCAGCAGGATTCTGATAGGTGCGGACTTAGATAAAAGAGGGAGAAGCCGAGTAGAGTGTGTGTGACTCTTTCCGAGGAAAACGCATCTGCTCTTGCCTGAGATAGTCGGCCGCCGGCTTCGCCTTTCTCTGAAGAGCTTCTTGATCTTCTCGGCCTGCAGCTCTTGGAACTGAAACTTCACCATCGTTTCTCCGAAGAGCTTCCTGATCTTCACGTCCTGGACTGGGACTGAATTAGTGGTTGCTCTGATCCTAAGACTCCAGCTCTTAGACCGCTCGACCAGCTACTGGTTCCTCTGACTCTCCACGTGCAGTCAGAACCTGGGACTACATTGCTTCAAACTGTAAGCCCATCTAATAAATCCCTTTTTTCAAATATACTCATTCTGTGTATTCTGTTAATCTAGAGAACCCTGTCCAATACAAAGTGGTTTTATCTCTTCTGTGTGGTCCTGCTGGCTGCTCTCACAAGCACGCTTGCCATATCACGCCACCTGCTATATTATGATGTGGCATGAGGCCCTTGCCAGATGTGGCTGCCTGATTTTGAACTTCCCTGCCTCTAGAACCATGAGCTACTAGACCTTTTTTCATCATACATTCCCAGCATCAGGTGTTCTGTTATCTCATCTGAAAACAGATGAAGACAATGGCAAAAGACACTTTGCAGATATGATTAAGGTAGGAATCTTACTATGGAAAGACTATCCACATGGGCCCAGTGTTATCACAAGGGTCTTCAATAAGTAAAAGAGAGAGGCAGGAGGGTTGAAGAAGGAGATTGGGAGATAGAAGCAGAGATTGGAAGGATCTGATTGCTGATTGCTTTATGTTTTTGCTACAAGCAAAAGCATAAAGAAAGTTTCTAGAAGCTAGAAGAGGAAAAGAATGGATTCTCACCTAAAACTTCCAGAATAAACACGATTTTGTTGGCCCCTTCATTTGAGTCTCATGAGACCCATTTCAGACTTCTGATCTATAGAACTGTAGAGTAACAAATTTAGATTGTTTTGAAATCACCAAGTTTATGGCAATTTGATACAACAACAAGAGGTAACTAATCTACCACCCAAATATGCATTCAGAAACATGACCTAATTTTTAACTTTGTGTGAGTAGAATCCTTGAAAATGTTTTTATGGGGAGGAGGGGGCTGGATTCTTTTTCTGAAATCTCTGTTGAATTTAGGCCACTTATTTTAAGGCAGAAGAGTGGCATTATGAGATCCACAGATTGTAAGTTTACCTGCACATCAGTGAGCCTGCCAGTAGCCTGTGGAGCACAAAGGCCAGGGGTTGTGGGGCCTGGCAAGAAATGTCCAGAACCTGAGATAAGACAGTGGAACCAGAACATGGGGAGGAGGGTTCATGATTGACAGACGTTTAGAACATACAATTGTAAGAATGAATGCTCAAGTAGATGAAAGGGACGAGAATAATTCCAAATACTCTAGCTCGGGCGACTATGGAGATGGAGGTGATGGACACAGGAAGAAAGATAACATCTTGATTTTGAGATGTTTGAAGCTCATGCTAGTGGATGTTTCCAGGTATCAAGAAGTCTCCCGTGAAGGTAACATTTTAGCTGCTGGGTTGACCTTCTTTTTAGGTCATGCAGATGCAGAGGGAGCCACGGAAACTTCAATGAATGAATCCAGTATTAAAATACAATGGATATGTCCTACCTTATCTTCAGTAATGGATAATTACTTTGTTGTTCAATGGAAGTTAATTTCTACTCCCCCTTTTCTGCTCCCATCACATAATAGGTGCAATTACATCTCACACTCAGGGTGATATAATTAAATATCAGCCTTTGTAGAGGTGCATTTCCAGAGAGTCTTCTTAGGCAGCTGATTTAGGCACTTGTCAGGCTTATCACACAATAGATAAATGTTTTCTTCATGTAGCTTAATATAACAGGGTTTCTGCCTCTGAATGGGAGTGTTTCCAGACAGTCCAGGCAAACGGTCCGTTTATTGCATCTGACAGCTTTATTGCTTTATCAGTTATTTGCTTAGGGAGGATTTTATTATATGTAAAATACTGACATAAATTATGAGGAGAAGAATTGATTTTTTTAACATAGGTTGGATTCATTTTTCATTGTTTGAATGTGCCAAGTTTGATATTGTACATTTTCTCCTGGTGTATTTATTTCGTTTACAAGTTATTTCCCTGGTTTTACAAATACTGGCATTTAGTTCTTAATTCTTTTATTCCTATGACTGCTCATATTCTGAAACTAGGTCATATGTAAGTTAATGAAATTCACTATATATCTATATTATACATATGTATGTATAATATATAGCTAATAGAATTAAATGAGTTGATTCCAAGCAGAGTTCTAGTGTTCTGCACTTAAAAATTAAGAGAGATGTGATGCTAGTTTTCCCTGCTGTTAGTTTGGTGGAGAGGCAAGAGTAGAATCTGGCTGGGGAAAGTCTGTAGACCATCAAGGTTAGGTGGATGCAGGGATTCAGCCCAGCAAGGAGACTGTGAGCCATTCTCATGGGGACTAGAATATGTAGGTCTGGGTTTGGAAACACAGCCGAGTCTCAGGACAAGGAGAGCTAGGAGGAGAGCTGGTAGAGAGGTTCTAATAGGCAGATGCTGACCATGGGGAGAGACTTGGCAACAGACTTCATGAGTTCAGACCCAGGAAGCTGTAGCAACTACTGGTGGTTGCCTGCCCAGGCCCCTTTTGGTCTTTATCAGTTTCATGGGGCCATGCTTTTCTGCTCAAACCTTCACAAGATTGCTCTTAAAGCTCCTGGAACTGCCTCATCCCAACGGAGAGCTTGCCATTTTCAGAAGTTACAACCTCTAGGGGCAGCATGCTCCCCACTCATCCCTTAACCAATGACAGGCAGGTGCAGGGGTACAAGAAGCCAGCTGGTCTGTTTTGAGATGAGACAATATCCTACTTCCCTAACTCCTGTCCTAGTACCTCCTAGAAGGAGTTCTTTAATAAATTACTTGAATTTGAATCCTGGGCTCAGAGTTTGCTGTGGGGAGAACTTGCCACAAGATAGGAAACCAAGAGGCAAAACAATAGAGTAGGAAGAGCAAGGATAATAATGATCATAGTAATAATAGCTCCCCTTGCCTGAATTCTTACTATTTCCCAGGCATAGTGTCAACTGTCTTCTGTACTGTTTTTTATTTAATTATTTCAAGATTCCAATGGGAAAGATGTTATTACCAGCATCGTTGTTTTTTACAGCTGAAAAAAATTGAGGCTCAGGGACATTGAGTGACCAGTTCAAGCTCTTATGGGTAAAAAAAACAGGAAATAGAGCTTTAGAAAGAGGTCAGTAGGACCATTATGACATAATATGTTGAATGGTAAATTTCAGGATTTCTCACCTTTATCTGCTCTACCTCAACCAGAATATGTCTGGCCCTGAGTCTACACGTGGAATGATGTTGATTCATCTGCTAAATAGATCATCTCCTGGGACATGAAGCAAAGCCTAACATTCATGTGATTCTAGCCAGCAGACTTGAAAAGTCATAATCTTGTGGTTATTAGGAAGCTTAATAAGTGTCAGAATGGTTGGGGCAAAACCAATACTATTGCTAGAATAAAACAATGGGCATATCGCCTGGTACATAGTACTCACACGTTAATTGTACTGACTGACCATACTGAATGTGTGAATATGTAAAGGAGAGTTAGGAAGAGGCTGGATGTGTGAAAAGCAGTGTCTGGGTGGAAACATTGGACTTTGCAATCAGGATTGAAAAGATGGCCTGGGGGCCTGGGGCACTACAACATCTACTGCCTGAAAGGTTTTTCATTATGTAAAAAGAAGACTTTAAAATGTTATATATCTGGTAGGAGAATAATATTTTGAGTCAGGAAGCCTTAACTATTTAATAGAGAACTTTAAGATGTTTCTTATCCAGAGGATTCCTGTGGTCAAAGAATGTCAGGCTGGGTCATAGTGTCTGATTTCTCATTTAATTCTCCCCCCCCCCAAAAGAGAGTTTTCACCATGAGAAAGCCGTTTTTTATTGTCCCCAAGAACTTGATTTCATGTTCCCTATTTATAAAACCAAATCAACAGGTGACTTTTTTGAAAAGATGCCTCTTCCCCTGGGGCACTCAGTCCTCTTTTCTAGATAAGAATTGTATATGGTTTGATATCAATATATCTGGTAGAGAGCCATTTTTTTGGCGGTACCGGGGATTGAACCCAGGGGCGTTCTACCTCCGAGCTACACCCCCGGCCCTATTTTTTATCCTTTATTTCGAAACCGGGTCTCACGAAGTTGTGGAGGGCCTCACTAAGTAGCTGAGGCTGGCCGCGAACCCGGATCCTCCGGTCTCCGCCTCCCAAGTACTGGGATTACAAGCATGCGCCACCACACCCGGCTCATCAATAACATTTTTGTAAATATATTTCACTATTTTCTATAAATTCTATCAAATAATTGAAGTGTGAGACAATAGTCAGAGTGAAAAGCACACACATCACAAAAATGGTTCCCAAGAAAGCACATCCAGGCAACCAGCACCCAGACGAAGAAGCAAAACTCACCCAAATCCTGGGAGAGCCCCCACGCCTTTTCTATTCACTAACCAAACCTCTCATCAAGAGTGACCACCGTCCAACATCATCGCTTAGGAATGCCTGCTCTTATACTAATATAAATGCGAGCAAACCACATGTACTCTTTTTTGGTCACACTTCTTTCACTCAATATTGTTTGTGAGGATCATCCATACTACTGTTTGTTCGTTCTCTTTGCTGTATGTTAGTTTCATCATATGAACATACTTCAATTTATCTGTTCTATTGTAGAGGATCATTTGGCTTATTTGTTTTTGTTGCCAGTCATTTTGAATATTACCAAGAGTGTTATTATGAACATGGCTTCCTAATTCATTCATTCATTCCTTCCTTCCGTCCTTCCTTCCTTCCGTCCTTCCTTCCTTCCTTCTTCCCTTCCAACTTGTACTAGGGATGGAACCCAGGGGTATTCTACCTCCAAGCTACACACCCCTAGCCTTTGTTATTATTTTGTTTTGAAACAGGGTCTCACTGGGTTGCTATGAGTCTTGCTAAGTTCTTGAGGCTGCTCTCGAACCTGTGATCCTCCTGTCTCAGCCTCCCACTATGCCTGCTTTCCTCCTTATTTCTTTCACTGAAAATGTGTGTGCATTTCTGATGGGCATAAACCTAAGAGTTGGAAGCCTGGATCCTAATGCATGCATATATGTAGCTTTTGTCAACATTGCCAAATAGATTTCCAAATGCACTTTAACATATGAAAGAAGGCACAGAAAGTCCCTGATCATATTAGAAAGCCTCTCAGTTGGTGAGCTGGTAGGTGTGACCCAGGGCTATTTATTTATTTGTACATATTGAGCTACAGGTGAGTACCAGGCGACAGAAATGAGAAAATCATGCTTAGTAGTAAAAAAATTAGGGGCTATGGGAAGTCAAGTGGATCTGCCCTTCTCAGAACAGGAAAGAGAAATGGTGTCCTCCTGGGAACTAGAGGATGAAGCTGTACTTGAGGGAGGCCATTATCTGGCTTGATGAGTACCCAGGACTCTGGACCTTAGTGTTAGCGCTGAGTACCTGACCAGAGTCCCTGCACTCCTCTGGGAAGGAGAATTTGTCTGAACTTGGTATTGAGCATGTCAAAAATCAAGTCCAGCCAGGGGAGAAAGGTGATTCAGATTCAGGATTGCACATTACCAATTTAGGGTTGGCCATAATCCATTTGGTCTGAGAATCAGAAATGTGGTTAAGAAATAATTTGTAACTAGAAGCAGATAAAACCACTGTGGCTATAATTGTTCGAGAATGTTCCTTATATTTCACTCTCCCCATAATTGTCTTTACTTATCGTCTTTAAACACACAGATAGCTTCTTGTGCGGTTTCTGCAGGGTAGAACTCAGAGTGAGAAATTGGCAGACAAGGCCAAGACAATCACTGGGGAGACACTGGTCACAAAGAATCTTGGTGTACTTCTGTTAATCCTGCAGATCTGGGATTTTTAAAGGCAAGAAAAGGAAGGTGGGGAGCAATTTTCAAGAAGAATATATTAGGAATTAGTCCACCTGGACTGAGAGAAGGGTGGGGCCCTAAATAGCACTTAGTAGCTCTCTCCTATCCATACTTCTGTTCAAATCTGCATCTACTACTCCCGGAGTGTATAATTATATCTATGCAATGGATATGCTTCATTTTTATCTTCTACAAACCCAATAATATCAATGAGTTTCTACTGAGCAACAACAAAACATTATGTTCTATTTGATTGTTGATGATTTGATGATTGTTATATGCCTATATACCTATAAAAACAAGGCAAATTCAAAGAGAGGAGGGCTGCTGTGGGGAGGGGGTAAACAAGGTGAGGAATAAATTTTAGGGTGGTATTGCTGAGAGAGGGGGAGGCACAGTTGGTCATTTTATTATGTGGTCCTGAGTCGGCTTCCAACCTGAGGAGAAGTATTCTCCTGCCTGGGTTCTCTGTATAGGGATGAGAGCTCAAGTAAAATCCATACTCATGACTGTGCATGTCCTCTTTGCATATAAATCTTTTAGAGCCTTCAGGTGGAAGAGGATTAGTGAAGGACAGGATTGACACTCTCACTTCCTGCCATCTCCCATTCTTTCAATGCAAATATGATTCCCTATTAAAGCACCTTAAAAATAGTGTACTTTCTGGCCAGTGTGGTGGCACATGCCTGTAATCCCAGTACTTGGGAGGCTGAGTCAGGAGGATGGCAGGTTCAAAGCCAGCCTCAGCAACTTAGCGAGACCCTTGGCAACTTAGCAAGACCCTGATTAAAAATAAAAATATAATAGGGCTGGGGATGTAGCTAGGAGACAGAGGGTTCAATGCCCAGGGTTCAAGCCCCAGTACCAAAAAAAGTACTTTCTTTTTTAGAACAATTTCAGATTCATAGCAAAAATTAGTATACTGGACATAGAATTCCCATTTGTTAGGGAATACATGCGAAAACTCCACAACTACCAACATCCCACACCAGATTGGGACATTTGTCCTAATCGATGAATCTACATTGACACATCATTATCACCCAAAGTGTGTAGCTTACATTAGGGTTTGTTCTAGGCGTTATATTGTCTATGGGTTTTGATAAATGTATCATGACATCTACCATGATAGTATCTTACAGAATAGTTTTGCTGCCCTGAAAATCCCTTATTCTCCTTTTATTCGTCCATCTCTTTGCCTTAACCCTAGCAACAACTGCATTTTTTGTTGTCTTTATAGTTTCACTCTTTCCAGAATGCTATGTAGTGGGAATCATGCAGTATTTTGACTTTTCAGATTTCCTTCTTTTACTTAGGGATATGTATTAAAGGTCCCTTCATGTCCTTTCATGACTTGATAGTTCATTTCTTTTCAGCATTGAATAACTTTCCATTGTCTGAATGTACAATAGTTTATTCATGCACCTTCTGAGGGATATCTTGCTTTTAGTTTGGATAGTTATAAATAAAGCTGCTATTAGATTCCATATGCTTTGGCTTTTGTAAGAAACCACCAAACTGTCTTCCAAACTGGCTGAACCATTTGTATTCCCACCAATCATGAATCAGAGTTCCTGTTGCGCCATATCCTTGCTCGCCGACATTTGGTGTTGCTTGTGATGTAGATATTGCCCATTCTAATAGGTGTTTCGTGGTATCTCATTGCTATTTGAATTCATGTTTCCTTGATCATATATGATGTGGACATATGTTCATAAGTTCATTGACCATCGATATTTCTCCTTGGTGAGGTGTATGTTCAGATCTTTTGACCAGGTTTTAATTGGGTTGTTTGTTTTCTTGTTATGATTTTTAAGAGTTCTTTGTATATTTTTGGATGCCAGTTCTTTAAAAGATATATCTTTTGCAAATATTCCCTCCCAGTTTTTCCTGTTCTCTTGACTGGAAGTACTTGGTAAGGATCTCCATACTTTATTATTTCATGCCCTAGTAAACCAGTCCCACTCCCAAATTCCTAAATGAGGACTCTCTTTTTCTTGCCTGGTTCCCCCAGCTAGAATCTTCAGTACAATGTTGAACACAAATGATGTGAGCAGTCTCTTTCCTTATCCCTGATCACAGGGAGAAAATATTCAGTCTTTCACTGTTAATTATGATGTTTGCTATAGGTTTTTTTGAGGGATGTATTTTATTGAGTTGAAGATGTTCCCTTCTACTTATACATTTGGCCAGGGATGGTGGTACATGCCTATAATCCCAGTACTTGGGAGGCTGACACCAGAGGATCCGGGTTCGCAGCCAGCCTCAACTAGTGAGGCCCTTCACAACTTAGTGAGACCCTGTTTCAAAATAAAGAATAAAAAAAAATAGGGCTGGGGTGTAGCTCGGAGGTAGAATGACCCTGGGTTCAACACTCAGAACCACACGCAAACACACACACTTATGTCATTTTCAGGAAAATGGATGGAGCTAGAAAATATCATGCTAAGTGCTATCAGCCAACCTCAGAAAGACAAGGGTCATATGTGAAAGTTAGAGAGAAAGCAGGACATGAGAGGCACTTTGGATAAATGAGGAGAGAGACCAGTAAAATAGTGGAAAGGGAGGTGAATAAAGAGGACTGAGGAAGAAAGCAGTTCAAATAATGGTGTATCCATATATAAGGTATCACTACTAATCTCACTAACATGTGTGGGGGTGAGGGGGCAGTGGTGGTTGGGCGGGATACCGAGGGAAATACACCAAGCGCTGTGTGCATGTATGTTTGTATCACTTTGAATCTCACTATACATCTCTCATGATGTATAATTGCAATCCACCAAGAAAAGTATTTAAAGAAGTTGGAGAGTTTATTGGGAATAAATATTGGATTTTTAAAAGTTCTTTGTGCACATACGGAGAAGGTACGGTTATTTTGTTTTTAGTTTGTTAATATGGTGAATTAAATTATTGGGACAAATTCCACTTGGTCATTATATATTATCCTTTTAATATATTATTGGTCTAAGTTTGCTATAATTTTGCCTTGAGCTTTGCATCTGTGATTATTAGGGATAACAGTCTGTAGGGGTTTTGTTTCTTTAATATTTTTGTCTAGTTTTGGTATCAGGATAATGTTGTTCAGAGAATGAGTTGGAAAGCATTGTCTTCTCTATCATTGTATGGAAAAGTTTGTGTAGAATTTGCATTATTTCCTCACTAAAGGTTTAGTAGAATCCACCAGTGAGACCTCTTGGCCTAAGGATTTCTATATGAAAAGCTTTTTAGGCATATGTTCAATTTAAACAACAGAGAGCCACTTAATGCTCTTTCCTTCTTCTGTGAACTGTGGTCATTTGTGAGTTTGAAGAAATAAGTCCATTTTTTCTAAGTGTCAAATCTATTGTAATTTATTTCTCCATAATAATCCCTTATCATCCTTTCAATGTCTATTTAATATCTAATGCTGATCTCCTCACTTATTTCTGATTTTTTAATTTATTTTTCTGTGATCAGTTTAGCTAGATGTTTATCAACTTTGATCTTCTTAAAGCACAGCAGCTAGGTTTCATTGATTTTCTCTACTGTTTTCTGTTTCATTCATTGCTTTCTGATATTTGTTATTTTGATTTTAATTTGTTCCTTTTCCCCCTAGAATCTAATGATGGCAGTGGGAGTTTTAACTGATTCGATGACTTTTTTTTTTCCTAATATAGGTGGTCAGTACTATATTTTCCCCCATCTACTACTTTAGTATAATCTCACAAATTTTGATATGTTGTATTTTCATTGCACTAGTTCAAATACTTTCTAAGGTCCCTTTTGATTTCTTCTTTGAACTATAGGTTATTAGATATGTGTTATTTTATTTCTAAATATTTGGGGGGGTTCCAGAGATCTTATGTTATTGATTTCTATTTTATTTCATTACAATTCAGCAAATACATTTTATGGCTTAGATCCTTTTAAATTAATGAGTCTTGCGTATGGCCTAGAATATAGTATATCTTGGTAAATCTTTCATGTGCTTTTGAGAAGAACAGAATCTGCTGATGTTGGATAGGGTGCTCTATAAATGTCCATTAGGTCAAATTGTTCGATAGCATTGTCCATGTCTTCTGTGTCTTTCCTGTTTCTGTGTTCTTGTCATTGAGGGGATGGTATTGAAATCTACTACCCCTGTGGATTTATCCATTTCTCATTTCTCGTCTCTCGGTTTTTTGCTTCATGTATTTTTGAAGCTCCATTATTAGCTGTGTAAATATTTGGAATTATGTCCTCCTGAAAAACTGACTTCTTTATATATGGCCAGTGACTTTTTTATCCTTGATCATATACTTTGTTCTGAAATATCCATTGTCTGATATTAATATAGATGCTCCAGATTTCTTTTGATTTATTTAATATGATATTACCTTTACTCTGAACCTATTTATATCTTTATATTTCATGTGGGTTTCTTAAATGCAGTGTCTAGTAAGGTCTTGGTTTTTAATCTAGTGTAATAGTCTCTTTCTTTTAATTGGTACATTTAGATAATCTGTCCTTAATGTGATTGCCAATATTATGGGGGTTAGGTCTATCAGACTTGTTTTTTGTTGTCCTTTTGTATCATCTGTTCTCTGTTTCCCCTTTCCTCTTTTACTACCTTCTTTTGCATTAGACTTTTATGATTCTGTTTATTGCCTTTGTTTGCTTATAGGTTATAATCCTTATTTTGTTAATTTAGTGGTTTCTTTAGGGTTTTTAGTGCATACTATATCACACTTTCCTTCAAGTGATTTTATATCACTTTGTATAGAGTATATGAAACTTACAATAGTATACTTTCATTTTTTATCTTCTTAATCTTTATGTTTTTATTGTCATAAGTATTATTTCACATGTTATACTACATCTTCATAATTATATATAGATTATAAATTATCTCTAATAGATTTAAATTATAAGAAAAACATGTAAAATATATTTACCCATTAGTTACCATATCCATTGCTCTTTCTCTGTGTAGAACTGTATTTCTATCTGGAATAATTTTTCATCTGCCTGGAGGACTTCCGTTACTATTTCCTGTACTGAAGGTCAGCTATGGACGAGCACACTCTGCTTCTCTATGTCTGGTTATGTTTTTCCTTCACCTGCATTTTTGAAAGATGCTATTGCCAGATATAGAATTTCTGATTGTCTTTTTGCTCTAAGTTCTTTAAAGATGTTGCTCTATTCTCTTCTCACATTATGCTTGATGAGAAATCTACTGTCATCCTTATCTTTGTGCCTCTTCATGTGTCTTTTCTCCTTCACTGCTTTTATCACTAGATTTGAGTAAGTTCAACATTATGTACCTTGGTGTCATTTTCTTTTTCTTTCTTCTCCACTTCTTTCCTTTCCTCATCTTCTCCTCTTCCTCCTCTGTACTTGGAGATCATTGAGTTTCTTTGATCCTGGAATTTATAGTAGTATTCACCATATTTGGGAGCACTTTAGCCATTACTCATTGGAATTTTTCTCTGTCCCATTGTCTCTCTCTGTTGCACTATTTATTTATTTGTATTTTATTTTATATGTACTTGGCATTGGACCCAGGGGAATGCTACCTCTGAGCTACACTCCCAATCCTTTTTATTTTGAAACTGGCTCTCACTAAGTTGCTGAGGGTCTCACTAAGTTGTTGAGGCTGGCCTTGAACATGCGATCCTCCTGTCTCTGCCCTTGAAATACTGGGCCAGCTCACTCTGTTCCTTTAGTGAGTGCATTTGTATATGTATTATAGGGCTTGAAATTTTCCTACAGTTCACTGATTCTCTCCTTAGTTTTAAAACTGTCTTTTTTCTCTTTGTTTTATTTTGGATTTTTCTTTTGTTAAGTCTTCAAATTCACTAATTTCTTGTGCTGCAACATCTTATCTTCCAGTAACCCTATCCAGTATATATATTTTTATCCCACACACTGTAGTTTTCACCACTAGCAGTTCTTTTTGGGTCTTTTAAAAATATCCTCTTTTTTTTCTACTTACTTTTAGGAACATGTGACATACCATTATAATTGCTGGTTTAATATCCTTATCTGCTAATTCTAACATCCATGTTAGTTTGATGTTTGATTGATTGATTTTTTTCTCCTCATCTTGTATCTTATTTTCCCGCCTCTTACTGATCATACCTGATCTTTTATTACATGACAGATATTGTAAATTTTACCTCATTAGGTGCTGGCTATTTTTGTATTCCTATAAATATTTTTGAGTTTTGTTATGGGAAACATCTATGTTACTTGGAAACAGCTTGATCCTTTCAAATCTCACTATTTAGATTTGTTAGGTGGGACCAGTGTATTATTTACTCTGAGGCTAATTATTCCTCGCTATAGTGGCAAGACATTTCTGGGTAGTCTACCCAATGCTCCGTGAATTATGAGATTTCCAGTCTGGCTGGTGGGACCAGGCTCAGTTCCCAGCCTTTTATGAGAACTGGGCACTGTATCAAGAGGTCCTTTCCCAGCCTTGGGCAGTTTCCTCACATCGAGCTCTGATGAGCACTGTTCTGAATACTCAAGAGGATCTTTCTGCTGATCTCTGGTTCTCTCTCTGCACAACTCTCCCCTTTCTAGTATTCTGTATGTGATCCTTAGTCTCCCCAAATTCTCATCTCTGTTTCTTTATCTCAAAGAGCATGCTGGGTTCCACCTGGCTTCCCCTTCTCTATACCACAGCGGTGAAACTTTCTCAAGACCCTAAGCTGGGGCAATCACCTCCTTTAATCCCTGTTTCTCAGAGATCACTATTATGTAATGCCTAATACTCAATGTCTTGTAACCCATCATTTCTGTATTCTGTCCCATTTACTTGGTTGTTTCAGGTAGGCATATAAATTTTGTCTTTGTTATTCCTTTTTCCCCAGAAGATGAAGTTCTCTACAGGCTTCTGTTTAACTAGAATTATTATGAATCCTGCTGTTTTAACTCTTGAGAGTTTGCCAGTTGCTTGCTGCTGACTTCAAGGACCTACATTAGCGTGTCCTTTTTTTCTTGTTACTCTGTTCTGGTCTCACTTGGCTTTTGTGAGTTGAAGATGTCCTATTGTTATAGTCTGGAAGGGGAATGTTCCCTAAAGGCTCATGTGTTGAAGGCCTGGTCCCCCAGGCAACAATGTGTTGAGAGGTAGGACTTTGGAGAAGTGATTGGATCATGAGGGTTTGAATTAGGATTAATCTCCTGATGGGTTCATAATTAAATGGACTATTGGGAGGTGGTGGAAAGTCTGGGAGGTAGAGCCTGGTTGGTGGAGGTGGATCAGTGGGGGCATGCTCTGGAAAGGTTTATCTTGTCCCCAGCCCCTTTCATTGCTTTCTCTCTCTACTTCTTGGGCACCATGAGGTAAGCAGCCTTGCTCTGCCACACCCTCTCCATCATGAAGTCCTGCCTTATCACAAGCTCACAGCAATGGAGACAAGCAACTATGGGCCGAAACCTCTGAAACCATGAACCAAAATAAATCTTTCTTTCTCTAAGTTGTTTATGTCAGATATTTTGTCACGGTGGTACAAAGATATCTAACAAGTCTATATTGAAGTGAAATCAGTGTATTTTTTTCCATTGCAGCCATAAGAGAGAACAGAGAGCCTTTCTTAAGCAAAATAGGAACAATTACCCCTTTGCTTTGCACAAAAGGCATTCAGGGTGATATGCCAAATTGTGTGTCCTCCACATGCCCTTGAGGAATACCAGCATTTACCCTTGAATTAGAGTTGAAAGAGGTTAGGATAGGAAGGAACATTGGAGAGGATTCTAACAAGATTCCTCTGGATTTACATTCATTCCAAGGGAGGAGGGATGTTAGAAATACGACTTCTCTGCATGAGAGACTATCTCAAATGCCATGAAAAAATGGGCTTGAATAGATTATCTAGATACATTTATATATAATTAAATATGTAAAATGATTTCTTGATATTCTGAGCATGTTTTTGAAAGAGATTGGTACAGCCAAATAATGATAAAATATATGAACTAAACATTCCATGAGCATAACATCGAAAAGTATTTTTTCTTCCAGAACACCATTCTTATCTCTATAGTCAATATTTAATACACACTCATTGCTATTTCCTCAAATTCAAATTCAGTCAAGAACGAAAAAGGTGGATTCAGCTCTAAGTGATTGATCAGCACAACTTTACTCTGCAACATTAGGAGAAAGATAAATTATGGGAAAATGTGCTGTTTAAACAGCCATTCTGATTAGTGAGAGGCCTCCTGATGAAATCAGAGGATTGGAGTTGAGTTTACAGAAGCACCACTGTTTCTTAGGAGTGTTGAGTGATTGATACACTGTGTAAGAAGTAAAAATTCTCCTAGTTACTCCAAAAGACCAAATAGAGGGTAAAAAGTAGCATACTGTTTGCCTTTTTAAACGAATCCCAATTAAAAAGTCAGTATTAGTTTTATGGGAGGGGTGTCGATTGACAGAGTTGGCAATTTTATAACTTATGCTATTCAGTAAGCAGAGAGAGTATGGTATGCAATCAATAGAGAGACTGCAATACAAATAGATCATTATTAATGGTAATGAAGAAAAACCAAGTGCCTCAATAGAAGTAAGACTGAGAGGAGGTTTCTACCAGAGGACAGCCATTTCTCACAAGGAGTATTCATCTGGTCAACATATACTCGCCATGTTCAGGTTCCTGTGATAGGAGATGTCTAAGGACACATGAGATGTCCTCACTGTTAAGACACTTCAATCTAATTAGGCATATTAGACAAAACCTTAAAAGGATAAGTGGTCTCCAATGTGAGCCTCAGGCATTCTGGGTGGGTCTAGTTGAAGAACTGATTCTAGAAGAAGGAATCGCATTTTCATTAGATGCTGTTCTAATAGCTGGCGAGGCAGCAGTTGGGGAAACAAGGACACTGTTCTCGTGAAAAGTTATTCTAGTGGTATTAACTAAATTCAACATGTTAAAAGCCACATTGAGCAAAGTAAATTTTGAAAATAGACAAACAGCTGACAGGACAAACTCTACCTCTTCAGGAAAATACTCTCTCACACAGATAAAAGCTTAATAAAGTACCTTGAACACAGCTGACATTTTATATACAGGAGACTTTATGCACATCATGTCCCTTCCTCCTAAAACATATCCCTTCCTCTCACTTGCAAATGAGAAAGCAGAGGTTCAATCAAACTATGTTGCCCATCTAAGATGGGAAACCTTGGAATGAAATCCATGTCTATGTTCTTCCCAGGACATAATGCTGCCTCTCTCTTAGGGACCCTGGCTTTCTGAAGGATTGTTTTCATGGGTGTCTCTCTCAGTTCACCTTTGAACCATGCCTCTCAGAGCCCTCTTCCTCTGGTTCCTTTGAAAAGGCATCACGGTTTTAAAGATCTTAGTCTCTTTGCATTACAGGGCAAAGGAGATTAAAAAAAGAAGAGATGGAAGGCAACCGAAAGCATGTCTTGAATCATCTGCAGAGCATCCCTTCCTCTTCTGCGGTGCGACTGATTGCAGCCGCTGAGTGTCAAGAGAACTTGGCCATGCCTCATTTGGCCTGGAAGGCCCTCCAGGGGCGGTTTAGATGATTCATCAGGAAATGAAACTCCCTCCGTCAGTAGTTTGCAGAGCAGTGGGGGATGATTTGGAACCCTGCCGATCCCTTCCAGAATTGCAGAAGTTACTGTGCTTATATTAAAAACTCAAATGTAGGGCACAGGCCAGGGAATATTTTGAGCTTGCTATTTGTCCAGAGTGCTGTAGGATACAGACTTGATTTAATTGCTCTCATGCCTACTTAAGATGTATTTAGGCATGCAGAAAACTTTCACTAGGGTTGATGTTCTCCTGAAAGATGATCCACATTTTTTAGTGCAGAGACGAAGCATGCTGTCCAGCTCAGAGCAGAAGGGAGGAGAGAGTCTGTGGTGAAATGCTGGGGGTCCTTTACAATTCTAACAGTCCGTCTCTGCATATTCTAGCTCCGTTCTGAGAAGACTGCGGGGCAGCTTTCAAGAAACTGGGCTTCAAAGCACCCAAGAGGCTCCTCAAACTGAAAAGAGTCCCAGGACCAGTAGGACTCTCTTTAAGAAACTCTAAATGTGTGACCTTGAGGAAAAGGTGCACTTTCATGAAGAGAAAAATCCCCCTTGGTAGCTGGCAGGAAACTGAAGCCAGAGGGCTCTGACAGTGGCATCAAGCTGCGCTGTAAATCCTAGACATTCACAAGCCCGGGGTGTAGAATCTCTCCCAAGTTTGGCTTTGTTTCCTATCAATGGTGTTAACAGCTCTGCCAATGTTCCGCAATTGTGCGAGGAGGACAATACCCAGAGAGAAAAATCAGTACAGTATTGTTTTATTTTTATGCCATATCCAGACAGATCTCATCTATTCTTTGTAATACATTTGTCATTTCAGTCTGAATAAACGCAAGGCTATGAGAAAATGCTGATACCAATTGTCAGAGAAAACTATTTACAATTGTCCCTCCCTTCTTTCTTCGGGCATTTTCATTATAATCTTTTCAGCTTCACAGAAAGATGAACAAAACTCGTGCCCCGAGTGTAAAGCAGAGAATGCCTGAACCGCATTGATTATGACCTTCGCTTTTAAGGTTAGCAGTGGGTGTGGGGAAATACTGTTGACTTCAGTAGTTTGGTTAGTATTTTCTGGGAGAGGAGGTCCTTTCTTCTTCCCTCTCATTACATCTCAGGAGAATGGCTCTTGAATGAAGATATTATATTCATTCCTTCCTTTGTTTGTTCACTCACTCATTCATTCATTCATTCATCATTCAACATTTATGAGTGCTGACTCTTGTTAAGACACTGGATTAGTCCCTGGAGATACAGCAGTGAACGTGACCTTTGAGGTCTTACTACAGCCTAGCAAGGAAGATGTTTCCCTAAGCAAAGAGGAAATCCTCCTATCAAAATCAGGGCTTTCAAAGCAAAAGGAGAAATCTATCAGGCTAGAGTTTCCCCTATCAGACATTCCTATATATCCCTTCCCCAAGTGTCCAGTGAGCTTAAAATAAATCTCTCACCTTTGCCTTTCCATGTTAAGTCCAAATACCCTCATTTTTATAAGTTTCAGCATAAACCTCTTTGGAATACAGGAGATGCAAGGAATCAAATATTGTTAACTCCTCTTTTCACTTGATTTTTCCAATTACCTTTGTTGGTTTGTTTTTAGGATAAAGGAAATTGTACTTAATTAATATCAGGTGTTAGCAGTCTAAGAATAGCTCTTCAAACATTAAGCTATTTTTCCTGTGGACTTAATACTGATTTTATTTTAGTATCTCTATTTTTTTCTGATATCTTTATCACTACACCTCAGTCCTCTGTGTGGTTTTGACACAAATCCTTAAAAGCATTTAGGTTTTATCCTAAACCAGCATATCCCAAACTTCAGTCACTTGTATAAAACCTTAACAATTTTTTCTACATATTCATACCAGGGTTTTTATTCAATTATTTTGTTATAACTGGGTATCACCTCTACTACTACCCATATAATATTTTATTTAAATTGACTTGCGTTTTTTCTTAACCTGAAATAATTTAGTTTTTAAACAAACTTCATGTGACTACCATAAATAAAATATCGGTTTTGCTTACAATAAATAGAAGGTAATTGCAAAGAAAATAAAATGTAAGCTGACATTCCTAAATTGTATCCAGGTGTTGTCAAAGGGGTTAGAGTCTTATCTCATTTTGTTAAACCAGAAGGCTCAGCCCATGATGGAGGATGTTAAAGAGACTCTCAGAACTATCTATGACCTGTGGTTAGGCATGGGAAGAAGGACTGAGAAGAGGAATAATGCTTTCCTTGTGATGTAATTCAGGGTATCTAATGCTACATCTGGGTGCCATCCAAGGTCACCTCCTGAACCTCTTGGGGGCATTTCAAAGGGCGACAACACTGGGGCGGGTGAGACCTTCAGGCTGCCTTCCTCATTTCCAAGGGGTATCTGCAGTAAACAGAACACTTCTGATTTCAAGTAACTATTTCTTTCCCTCAAGATCTATAATAAATGACTACACTCAACCAGAGATGGGGATAATTGAAGGGAACCCACGTACCTCTGCAATAGGCCGTAACACCTGTAGCCTGTGACACCTGTCATCACCTCTCTATGCATGCTTCCTGTATTAATTATTCTTCTCTCTCATTAACAGTTTGATTCTTAAAAATAAACTTTACAGTATGTGGGAATGAGTGATCGTTTCCAGCCAGCATAACAGAAGGCAATAGCACTAGATCATGGCTGAACTCCCTCCAATAATATACTACCCGGGCAACAGTGACAACAGGAAGTCATTTATCAGGCCCAGGTTTCTCCCATTTCATCTAGAAATATAAATATCTTATTTTTAATAGAGAGAAAGATGAGCTGAGAGGATGATGACGGATCAAGTGGATGACACCGAGGGTCTGCCAAAGCTTTTACACATGACATTTGTCAAGGCCCTGGTGAAGAGAAGAGCAGAGGGAGGAAGAGGAGAGCAAACTGCACTCTGAAAGAGCGGGCCAGACTACAGAGACTGAACCGCACGTTCTTCCCGGAGTCCAGGAGCCAGTCCGCAGTTGCTTTGGGTCTGTCCATCCACCTAATACTGTCACATTGCAGAGAAATGGACTTAGAATCAGAAATGACCGTCTGTTGACAGTGAAAGGAAAGAGTCAATTTTTTACTCCAAATTCATCATGCAGTGTCTTTATAGAGGAGCTTTATGGTTCAGGGAAATAATAAGCGCAGAGGTAGAAATTGCTAAGGATGACCTAGGTCAAGAAAGAGAAGGACTATTCAGGTATGTGCTAGTAAAATATGAGGGTGGATTCTGAATGGAATATTCCAGCCTTTCCTAGATGATGGAGTGCAGATGATTCTCAGCAAATGTGCACAGAGCACTAAGCAGGGGTTTGGATCATACTTTGAAAAAATAGGACCATTTAGTAAAATGTATTTTTCTAAAGGAAGAATACTTTGAATAATACAAAGGGGGAATGAAGAAGTTTGGAGCTAGGCTAATATTTATAGTCATCTTTTTCCCCCCTTACAGAGGAAGCATTCCTGTGGATAGAGCCATATCTTCCTAAGTGCCTCAGCTGTCTTTTTTTCTTTTCCAGGATTCTTGTACTTAAAACATAAAAGCAAAGAAGCAAACAAAAGATGAGAAATTACTGTGGAAGCTCCTGAGAGTAATCAAAAGAGAATTCTGAGAACTGATCTCATTCCATCATTTGTTGTATTGTCTCTTTTCCTAGTTTGCAAATAACAAAACCAATGTAGCAGCTGATTCTTAACAGTTCTACATGGTCTGCAGACGAACCATACCATAGAGGGTAAAGGATGATGGATAACCAGTTATAGGAAATCTTCATTTAAGAAGGGTAGGTTACTACTAAATTGTCTACTCATTTTTCTTTTAAAGATGCTATGCAAAGCTTTTGGTCAGAAAAACAGCCTCTAGCAAGCAATGCATTTTTACATAAAGGAAACTTCCCAGGAAGGATAGTTATGAATTTAATTATAAACTCTTCCCTTTGCATAAATTTGGTTTAGTCTAAATAAGACTTGAAACATGGAACAATGTCCATGGAGTACAATTCACCAATTGTTACTTTTAATTATGTTCATATGCATAATTCATAGATACACTGCATGGACAAGAGGAAAGAAAAGATAAGAAGGAACAAAAGAGATGAATTTTCCATCAAACAATTACTATATAAATAGACAACATATTTAATACATTAGTTAGCAAAGTGATTCTTTGTTCTTGCCAGTCAGGGGCTTGAAATGTTAAAAGAATCCCCAAATGTAATATTGTTATATTTTGCTAATGTCTCTCTTAAGTGAAAGAAATGGGGATTATCATTTTTATAGGGGAAAAAACACCCTGAAAAGATGTTTCCCTCCAATGTGTGGAGATTTAGGTATGGTTGACATATCATATGTAACACATAAAATTGAAATAGATTCTAGTGTGACTTATTAATATGAAAACATTTAAGAATAACATTATTTCCTCATTAGAGGAAATACTCTCTCTTTTTTCATTTTCTTTTCTTTCATAGTAGATATTGTCATTTCATGTTGCACAAAGTGTCTGTTTTTTATAGCCTAGCTAACAGTATATGCATCATTTTGGAAAAGAAATGGTACAAACAGGTGCAGAAGGCATTACCAGAGTCAAAATTATTTCTCCAACTATATAACTTTTAGGAAAGCATTTGATTTAATAGGTTCAACAATAGTCTCATTACTAATATGCAAAGATTAAATAAAATAGTTCTCAACAAAATGTATGTTTAGTACTGAATGTGAGCTTTGTGCTGAAGTATGCTTATTGCAAATTCTTTTTTATCTGGAAAAAAGAACCCTTTTGGTCTATAGTGTAGTTTTTCGATAGCCCAATAAATAACACCACTCATCCATGACCCATTTCAGAAGCACTGAGAGCCAGACAAGGAGTCAGGCACATCGTGACCAAAATGTCAGTTTCATTTCTGGTGGGGCTATTTTAATCTTGGTTCAGATATGTGGCAACGGTGTGCTTCTTAATGCTAAACTTTAGGATTAGACAGATTTGCACTGAGTCCTAAGCAGGCCTCCAACTGTGGCCTCTCTGCTTGTTCATCAGTGGGGCTTATTGTGTTACATATAGGTCCCGCCTTTCTTCTTCTGAAAAATAGTGAGAACTATGTGTATTTCATAAGATTGCGTCAAGGATTAAATGGTGTGATGCGTATTAAGTGCCTTGAAGGGTGTCTACATCAAGAAATGTTAACTGCTCATCATCATCCTCATTCTTTTGCAGCTCAGTCAAGACCTGTGGATAGGTGATAAGGGTTTAATGACAGATGTACAGACCATTGGAAGAAAGTCTTCTTTTCATTATTTGGCCAATGAACAATTATGAAGAGCTCATGACACACCTGGTATAGTTTTTATTTTTTTTGGTACCAGGGATTGAACCCAGGGGTGTTCTACCTCTGAGCTACACCTCCGGCCCTATTTTTTATCCTTGATTTTGAAACCAGGTCTCACGAAGTTGCGGAGGGCCTCACTAAGTAGCTGAGGCTGGCCGCGAACCCGGATCCTCTGGTCTCCGCCTCCCAAGTACTGGGATTACAAGTGTGCGCCACCATGCCTGGCCCTGGTATAGTTTTGAACATGCAATGAGATCCACAGTAAAAATGAGGCATGACAACTATTTGTGCAAAGCTTACAGTCTACATGATTGCATAAGTCGCTCAGTCAACACTCAACAAACTTCAGGAAACAGAGCTTTACATGGATCCAAGTATCCAGGAGACCTTATCCAGGACATTCTAAGGAAGCAAGCTTTCCATCTGACCTTAAAAGTCAGACAGGATGTGTCCAGGAAAGATCAGCAGGAGCAAAGGCAAGGGTTTAGGAAGGAATGTGGGTGTTTAGGGCTAATCGGGGGACTGGCTTGATTGGAAGGTGTTACCCTTATCTCGTGGAGAGAATCTGGCAAATGTTTGCTTCATCCTTCTACTGCTGCCAGGTCCTTTGGCTCGGCCAGCCGCTCCAAGTCACTACTGCATTCCAAACATGGTCCTACTTCCTCATCCATGGCAGTGCCTGGAGTTCTTTCCTTACCCCATCCCTTTCTTTTCTGCTCTTTGAAATTTCAACTCTTTGTCTCAGTCCATTTGGGCTGCTATTAAAAAATATCATAAATGGGGTGGCTTATCAGCAACATAGATTTATTAAGTTCTGGGGGCTGGAAGTTCAAGATCAAGGCTCTGTCAGATTCAATGTCTGCGAATGCCATTTTTTTCCCCTGTAACTCCACATGGTGGAGAAGGAACGAGGCTGGGCTCAAGGCCCTAATTCCAATCATGAGGGTGTTCTAAGAACCTCCAGAAGGCCCCATTTAGCAATCACATTGGTGATTAGATTTTCAACAGAAATATTTTCGGAGGGTGGTTGGGCCTGGTGGTGCACCCCTGCAATCCAAGTGCTTGGGAGGCTGAGAAGGGAGGATCACAGGTTTAAGGCCAGTCTCAGCAACTTAGACCCTGTTTCAAAATAAAAAATAAAATAGGGCTGGAGGTGTACCTTGGTGGTAGAATGCCTCTGGGGTCAATCCCAATACCAAAAAGAAAAGAAAGGAAGGAAGGAAGGAAGGAAGGAAGGAAGGAAGGAAGAAAAGAAGGAAGGAAGGAAAGAAGGAAGGAAGGAAAGAAGGAAGGAAAGGATTTTGGGAGTGGAACCATAAATATTCATTCCATAGCATCCATAGCATTATCCTTCAAGGCCTGGATTTTATTATTTTTGCTTGTTTTTTTCTTTTCTTTTCTTCTTGAAACATATAGGGTTCTATAAAACTTTTTCATCCTACTTTCTTATGCGGTCATTTTTCTTTCTTTCCTGATGCTAAAAAAATAAATAAACAAAAAAAAAATCTGAATTCTGAGCCAGACTAATTGCCCATCTATGTGACCGTAGGCAGCTGTTTAATCCCTCAGGGCCTCAGTTACTACAACTATCCAATGATGGGTTTGAATTGGATGATTTCTTTTTTTTTTTTTCTAATGGTCCACCCAATTTTGTTGATCTTTGTCCTAGGATTTTATCTGTTAGGTTTTACATGTAATTATTACTCAGTTTTATGATAAACCAACCTTATTTTGTCCATGGAATTTTAAGCCCATTGATGGGAGGGACTTAGGTACCAGTCCATCATCTAACCAGTGGCTTCAGTTACAATCATTGACAACCTACTTAGTGAACTCATTGCTACTCTATTCTGACCTATATGTATGCGTATGAACCCCATCTCCCTTCCTCTTCCACTGTTCCCCCAAATGCTCTCAACCTCTGATCTGCACAAGCTAGTATTTCACCTTGACTTTTAGTGAACAACAATTTTTGTAGTTTATAAATGAGAATCCATTAGATATAACAAAGGTACGCTTCAAGAAGAGGGGCTGCCTAGGTGAGATGCCATTTGCCCTCATTCAGCAAGTGGGAGCCAGCTCTGTGAAGCCTAATGCGAGACAAATAAAGCTCCCTATCTAAATAAGACCTGAAGAGGCTGCCCTTTTCCCTCATGTGATGTGTTTATTTCTAGCGTTTCTGCACAGGGAACTAACTGCCTTACCCTTTGGGCACTACACACTGTCAGAGTTTCATAGAGTTTTGTTTTTAATGCCATATCCTTTTTATGCCAATTAGAGATAATCTCCTTGGGCTCTTAAGTAATTTGTCTATGTAATCTCAGGCACGCTGAAAAGAGTCACAAATCCTTTGCTGATTGGAAGATATAGTGGAAACTCCTCCGGCACAATTAGAAATTAGTCAAAACTTTTAAGTCAATGTGATGTCTCTTTTTGCTCCTTTCTTTTTATCAAATAAAGAAGACTCCTGCACAGATTTATGCACAAATTAATTTGAAACCAGGTTGATGGGGGCTTTTCTTTGAGTTTATAAAGCACACGCACATACGCCCGTACAGTACCTGCAGCTGAACACTTAATGAACCTAGGAATTAGCAGTTTTTTCCCAAGGAGACAAAATGCTGAGGTTGGCTGTTTGAGGGGCTTTCGCTTTCTCATGGTTCTTTTCTATCCCAGGTATTTAGAAGGATTAACGGCCCAGAGTTTATTAGAAACTCTCTTTACTATACTGAGCTGCCAACTTCAGTAGCTGGAGCAGACCTGAGTGGTTTAATGAATTCCTGATTGATTATAATAATTATACTTTTCATCCTATCGTTATTTGTTATTTTAAAACACCTGAAAATGATCCTATCACCATCCAAGTAGTAGCCCTCAGATGGAGGAATATAATTTTATGGCAAGGAATGATCGGTTTTAGCAATCTTAGAAAGGCCAGTGTGACTAGTCTTGCCCATAAAAGGGGTGCTCCCCTCTTATGAATCTCCCTTGTCACATGCCCCAGGGAAGCTGTGGCCAAATCACAGTGCCCTGCCCTATTTATAATAGCCACCAGTCCCAGAACACACATTTTTTTTTTGGGCAGTTTTGAGTTGAACTTCTTCATTCAAAAATACTAATGTATCTTGCTTTGGAGTTTTGAATTGATGTATATAACACCATCTAAAATCCAAATTCTATCAACTGTGCCAGATGGGATTCATAGATGAATGTTCCAGTTTGATCAACTGAGCATTTATTTGCCTTTTGTGGGGTGTATCCCCCCTCACCGCTCTTTTGCATAAATATAAAACTGTGTTTTCACGAATACAGTATGGGTGTTATTTCTCATTTATTCAAATTCTGTTTTGTAGTTTATGTTTATTTCTTTAGCAAACAATATTTGAGAACTTATTATATGCCATACACTCACAATATAAATAGGCAACCAAAGACATGTAGAAACAGATGGTCAAAAATATTACTCAATTTTTCCTGTTTTCCATCTACATAAACACACGGCGAGCCAATGAAGCTCCAACCATCTCCCCACAGATTCCTCTTGTTGCTTCTGTCTTCTCTTCTTTTTCTGTTACCTCCATGAGAGATCTTTGTTCTTATGTTGCAAAATATGTGGGTTTGGCTGAAGAGCTATTAGAGTTAGAGTTTAAGAAGATATTAATATCTAAAATATATTAACTTTCCAGTGCACCAACCAGAATTAGTTTAGGAAATGGGAAGGTCAGATGCCACTCACAAGAGCAAAAATCATAAACATGCTTTAAAAATACTTTTAAAAGAAGGATATAGAAACTTTTAAAATTAATTAAGGAAAGTATAGAACTTCACCAAGGGATATAAACCAAACAAATAAGCTTAAAGATGTGTTTTTGGGTAGGAAGAGTGGATGTTTCTGGGTAGGAAGTATGCAAGTTTCTCCCAAGTGAAATTGTGGAATTGTTGTAATTCCCACTAACTGCTTGGAGATATTTTTGATTGGTGTAGTAACTTGACAGAGTGATGTGTCTATGCATCTTTTTTTGAAAGGATGATGAAGCAAATATACCAATGTCTTAACAGTGCTACTTTGTTAAGAGTGTTGAGTCTAAAATCTCCTGAAACAAACATGTTTACCTATCAGTTGTGATTTCTGGTTACCAAAACAATTTTTGGAAGGAAACCAATGTAGTAATCTATATGCCTTTCCAGAGTTTAAATTCCCGTGACTGTGGCGTGATCTAATGAAGGACACCCGTGTCTCGTTTGGCATTATAGATGGAATATTGTTCATATGGCCTTTGAGAAGTAGGCAGCATGGTTTGGAGACTGCAAATGCAGGGAAAAAAAACAGAACACTTTCAGATCAACAAATGAAGAAATGCAAACCAGCAAAGGACAAAAGAAGTCAGTAAGGGCAGAGGAGAGACATAAATCATGAAAAACTTTTCCAGGAGATACGCAGTGACATTAACAGGAGGTGGAGGTCATGGCTTTTCCCCCAAACTAATTTGCATAGGTTATTATCCTCTGCACAGCCCTTGCAAAATAGAAGCCAAATAGTGGAAGGGGCGGCAGGTCATCTTCCAAGCCAACTGCTACTTCTTGTAGAAGGAGGAAAGTTATGCTGGGGATAAGATGAGGTGGAGGGAGTGTGGTGTGTAGGCAGGGTGGTGGGAAAAAGACACGAAAATGTGGACACCGTTTCATCTTGAGGTTTTTTAGCCATGAAAGGATATTCAGGAAGAACTTTTTTGTAGATAATCAACCCCACAACTGTTTATACCATGTACAGACAGTGCTTTGATTATTTTCAATCTCGAATGTCATTAAAAAATAAAAAGAGCTTATCTAAGTAATAAGAAATTCAACAGCAATTAATTGAAGGGAGAAAAATAGTCTGTTCTGAGATGTTCCACTCTGGAAAGCATATCACGAATATTATACTAGAGACCAAAAAAAAAAAAGAAGAATCAATTTTGCTTTCCAAACAAAGTAAACAAAAACAATTTCACTCATGAGCTGAGATGGTAACTGCCAGCCCCCTGCGAAGTGGTGAGCTACACCAGAAATGATGTCACTTCTGAGCACTGAGGTTTCAAACACACTCCTGGAACCTCAAGGGTTCCAGCCAAGCGATCTCCTCTAAGTATTTCATGGATGGCTGTGCAGGCCATCTCAAAGTAGAAGAAAGCACATTCATTTATTCGTGTGTGTGTGTGGGGTACCCGGGATTGAACCCGGGGCATTCTACCTCTGAGCTACACCCCCAGCAGTATTTTTTATTCTTTATTTTGAAACAGGGTCTCATTAAATTGCGAAGGGCCTCTCTAAGTAGCTGAGGCTGGCCTTGAACCTGTGATCCTCCTGTCTCAGCCTCCCAAGTACTGGGATTACAAGCGTGGGCCACCACGCCCAGCTAAGTGCATTGATTTCTTTCTCTTTGGGTTCTCAGAAGAATGCTCAGCTTTAGGTAATGCAAGAACAGTGGCGTTCGGGCTGGGAAGTCGTCACGGCTCCCACAGGCTGCCTCTTTGGGATTCATAGCACTGTTTTAGATTTCGGCTTCCTGCCTTGCTTTTCTTCTTTGGTTTCTTGGTGTTTCACCATTATGCCAAATGGCTTTTCAGAACAGAGTTCTGTTTAAGCACTTTTGTTTTTATTAAATGTAGTGCATTTAGTAGGGCTGGAGTATATTACATAAAACTATGTCGGCAAATTAATTACTAAGCATCATCTTGTCATGGCAACTTCCACGTGCACGCATACAAATGCGGTAAATCATGGGTGTGGAGTAATGAGTTGCCATAAAACATGGTTTGCTACAGTCATGGGAGTTGTAATTACTTTGTCCTCATGGACCTCTCCAGTCCACCCAATGGCACCACAGCGGTCTGGATAGCCAAAAAGCAGACAATCAAACAGTTGGGCTGATATACATAAAACAAAAAAATCAGTTTGAATTATTCTCCACCCACCATCCCAAGCCTCGCCAATCCCTTGTTGCCATATAGAAATAATAGACGGAGAGGTTCTATGTTCTCTTTCCATTAAGGTTTCCTGAGAGACAGGCATCTATTTTTTTGGATAATCATTTTCCTAATTTCTAATCACCTCTCAAATGGGATCATGAGTTTTTATGCTTCTTTTATAATACTTTGTTTTCCATGATTCCCAGAGACTGAAGATAATTACACAAATTTTGTAAATTACTCGATAACGATAATTACTTTTTAATATGTTTATAATAGCAGCTAAAACTGTACGCATTGCTAAGTAACAAAGGTTAGCTAAAGTCACTTAACAAAGTTAAGTAAGACAATATTAATTCCTGTGCATGTTTACTCTAACTTTTCAGATGAGGAGAGCGAGACACAATAAGACTCTGATACCCAGGCCGCCTAGCCTGTAAACCATGGGGCCAGAATTCAGCCTCAGAGTCGGAGGCCAGGGCCCTGCTCTCAACCACGGTCCTGGATTGGCAAGTCTCTGCTCCGCCCTGATCGGAATGACCTGCACACTGCACTCACTGTTCGCCTGAGTTCCCACCAGAGTACAGGGTCTGGAGGCAGGAGCTTGTGTTTAGTCTTTCACCAGCCACTGCAAATCCAGCCCTTGGAACTAGGCCAGGAAAATAATCGGCATTTAATAAATGTCAAATGAACAAATGATGAAAGTGTACCTTTCATTCAAATTGTTTTTGGACTGTTCCTTGCCATGAATCTCCATCTGAGCCCTGCAAAGAGAAAGATGTATGCAAAAAGTAGGGAACCTGAGACCTGGGGGGCAGAGGGTGGGGCTGTGCTGCTTGGAGCATCCTGATATGAGCCCCGGTAGATGAAACCAAGGTGGGGAGAGAGGTTAGAGGACAAAGCCAGCCTTTTTTATGCCAAAGTGACTGGAATCTTTGGCACTGTAGAGACTCAGGACCATGGTGCTCGTACCAGCAGCAAGAGCAATGAGAAATCCTCTCAGGAACTTTCCCAGCCTATCGGCTTACAGAACCGTGTCGCTGTAGAAATAGTGTCCAGTGTCATGGCGTGGCTTTGGCACTTTGGCCCTTTCCAAGATTCCTGGAGGGCACCTGCATTGAACTCTATGAGCCTGGGAGCTTTGTTGGGGGGCATTAGTGCAGGAAGATAAAACTAGTGGAGAAAAAAAAAATGATAGATTCCAGATACTGGTAGAATGGGCCACATTTGGGATCACATTTAACATCTCTTCCTAGAAAGAAACTTCCAGAAAAGTGAGGAGGCTGGAGAAGCTGTTTTAATAGGTAGAGTCAGAGTAAGATACATACTAACTTTATTTTTACACCCAGAGTGGTGTGGCCTGAATTTATACAGATTACACTTGATCCTGTTCACAGACAAATGGCCTTGGGACAAGTCAACTTAGAGTTACCAGGTTTGTGTAAGGAGCATGTGTGTATGTGTGTGTGTGCGTGCGCGCGCGTGTGTGCGTGTGTGTGTGTGTGTGTGTGTGTGTGTGTGTGGTAGGGTGGGGGAGTAGCAGGGCTACTAAATAAAAACAACGGCCCCCAGGTGAATCCCCAAGAGCCTTGTGTCTTGAAAACATCTGCTTGCGTTGCATATGTGTATATGTTGTGCTGAAAATGTGTTGGTAGAGGTAGGGATACCCAGATTATGTGATTCGTCGGCCACCCAAATAACTGCCTGCAATAAATGAGAAATTTACTGACACAACTGTAGTCCTGGGAAATACATCAAGTCACATGGATAAAATGTCTATATCTTTTAATAAAAGTTGAAAAATTTCTCCCTTAATTAAAGTGAGTGGGGGATGGGCCAGAGGAAATGAAATAGAAGTGAAGGATCACGAGTTGGGAAAGTGATTTCTAGAGTCTGTCAGGATTGCACTTTCCCTGGGGGTCCAAGTTAGAGCTTTTAAAAAACCAAACACACCTTGCTGAGTCCACAAAGACTGTTTGGACACTGCCTCTCTTGGCAAATGTTTTGCTCAAATTTGAGTCTGATCAGGACTTGAGAACTTTCTTTAGCTGGCAACCGTGTTTGTGGAAGGCAGCAATGTTTTTGTTCAAGCACAAAGGGACAGAGTCAGGAAAGAAGATGAAGATTTCAAAAATATCGTGCTTCCTAGAGTAAAAGAAGAATTCTCAAGGCCATTCTGACTTTCAAGGAAGGGGCAGAGGACAGCCCTCTTCTTGACTTTCTTGTTTCCACCCTGTGTGATGTGACTTTCTGCACAGTTGCATCTGCATTCTGGTAGTTGGACCAGCCCCTGCAGGAAGCCTCCTTAATTAGGTTGCTGCACAAATCTCCCTTCTTTTCTATTGCTACTGCCTTGGCTATTCTCCTCTAATCTCTACTCTTGGCACCCTGGAGGACTGCCTACAAACCTGCTCTCATCCTCTCTTCCCCACTTCTTCTGCTACTGGTCCAATAACATCTAGGGAAGTATTTGGGGAGGCAAAACTGGTTGAAGGTGTAGGCTGAAGGGAAGGGGGCTCCACAACCTTGTCTGTCCTCTGTTATCATGACCCCAGGCTCAGTATCCTCATCAGCTTCCCCAGGCTCAATGTACCAATGCAACCCTTCTGCCAATATTGCAGGACCCCTATCCACGCCCATCCGAGCACCTGATCTCAACTTCTGCTATTATATACTTTGTACAGCTAGGTCTGAGATGGTATTTTTTTTCATAAAGTAAGATAAACTGGGCTGAGGCTATAGCTCAGTGGCAAAGTGCGTTCCCAGCATGTGTGAGGTCCTGACTTTGATCCCCAGCACCAAAAATAAATAAAATTTAAAATTCAATAAAATAAAAACATAAAAAACACCTAAATCTTAGCTGAGCATGGTGGTAATCCCAGTACTTGGGAGACTGAGATAGGAGGATCACAGGTTTGAGGAAGTAAACTTCAGCAATTTAGTGAGACCCTGCTTCAAAAAATAAATAAATAAAAAGGGATGGAAATGTGGCTCAGAGCTAGAATGCCCCTGGGTTCCATCTCTAGTACCAAAAAAAAGGAAACCTTACATTTCTCTTGGGTGTACTCTACTCAAAGACTTCTGGGCATGGGGGGGGAGCCCTTCTGTTCCAATGCTTTTACTTTTACAGGTACCAACACTAGCACATTTGAATATAGCAAAGACAACTATTATGCTAGGAATGGGAGGACAAGAAAGGCTTGGATAATATGTCTTGCATACTACTGGCTGTAGAGGGAGGATATGCCAGGCTGGAAGTAGGAGAAGAGGGGAGGAGAAAGCAACAGATCACATTCTGGGATTTTCTTCAGAAAGAGAAGGGCACCTGCATTGAGCTTGGACTGAGGAACATTCCTAGAGAGGGATGCGAGGGCCTCACTCCCTTGCCCTTTGCCATAGTTCTCCTTCCCTCTTGTCTACCCCTGATGCCCACATTGGCTCTCAGCTGGGCTCTTCTCCCCTATGCACAGTGAAGAGGCCTGAGAGGTCATTGGAGGTTGGGACATCCCACATCCTTAGAAAAGTCCTGGACATCTCAGAGCAGAGGAATTCTCATTGCAATGTGATGTTACAAAGGGGCTAATACAGATATTATGTTCTGTATTGTTATGGAATATGTGTAGAGAAACACTTTTTGTTGTCTTCCCTGAGAAGCTAATTATGTAACAGAAGGACTGCTCTGAATTCCAAATAGCTGGCTTTCCAAAGAGAAACCATTTCTAAATCAGGTGCTGCTTATAATAGGCAAAATAGTACCTCTAAAAATCTGTTACTTTCTAAAAAATGTTAGCTTTCATACTTAATTTTATATATATATATATATATATATATATATATAATTTGATATTTGATAGTAAGTGTTATCCTCCAAATTATATAAGACTCATATTCCTCAAAACCTGGATCTACCTTGATTCAAATTCTCTATTTAGAACTATTTGGAAACTCAGACTAGTCTACCTGTTACATGTGAAAACCAGAGGTTTTTTAATACTAAAAGATGAATAATGAAGATTTATATGAGCAAACAGAATTAAAACTATGTGATTCTTTTAAATATGCTGACATCATAGAACACAAATATGTACATATTTCCTGAAGCATGTTTTTATCATGTAAAAAATACATATTTTTTTGTGTTACTGGGAATTGAACCCAAGGGCATTCTACCTCTGAGCTACACTCCCAGCCCTTTTTATTTTATTTTTTTACTTTATTTTATATTTTTGTTTTGAAACAGGTTGCTGTTTCAATATGTGTAGAAGAAACATATCTCAGTACACTAGGTTGCTGAGAGTCTTACTGTGCTACCGAGGCTGTCCTTGAACCTGGGATCCTCCTGTCTCAGCCTCCCAAGTACTGGGATTACAGACTATCATGTGAAAATATTTTATGCCATGCAATGAAGCAGACTATATTCCTCTTCCTAACAAGTCACCAATTGAGACTGAATTCTCCCTAAACCACACTAGAATCATTCAGACTGCAAGTTGGACCATTATGTAAGCTGTACCATTATGGTGAGTGAACAAGTTCTACACTTAACATATACTTATATTTTCTCTTTAATTCTTTGCTACTCAAAGTTGGGTCCACCAATCAATATATCCTAGGAGTGTGTTAGAAACTCAGAATCTTCCAGTCCCAGACTTATTGAACCAGCATCTGTAGTTTTAACATTTCCAGGTGTTACACACCTACACACAAACACAGACACACACACCCACACACATGCGCGCACGCGCATGCACATGCACACACTCTATAGTAATCGGTGTTGCAACACAACATAAAATTTGTTCCAGAGGTCTGGACCTGATATATTCACTGTATCAAAATGACTTTGTGGCTCTCGCTGATTTTTCTTAGAATTCTGAAAATTATCATTTCTGCCCAGTTTTCTACATGAAGAAGGAGGTCTTTTGGTGCTAGTGTCTCCAAAATCATTTCTTTGCAGGTGGATCATGGACAAATCCCGTGGAAGGAGTGTCGGGCGGCTGACGGCCGGTGGTTGCCCTGGCCTCCCTAGGTTCCTGGTCTCTCTAGTGCCTTTCCCTTTGCGCTCTGCATCGCCAAGAGAACTTCTTAAAGTTGACATTTTCCGATCACAGAACAGTCTGTGTTTAGTTAAGGGTTGGGAGTAAGTTTGACATCTGATTCATCCTGAAACACCCGGTCCTGTTTCTTTGTGCTCCCGCACTGTATTGCTTATTCTTCTATTAGCGGCACTTTATTTCATTCTGTCTTTATTAGATTTGCTATATGCCTCCTTTTCCAACTGGATTATGAACTCCTTGGAGGCAAAAAAAATCCATATTCATTTCATTCCTCCCTCTATGTCTATATTTAATATAAACCCTTACATATACCACATAGTTAGTAAATTCATGTGTCAGAGATTTAATATATACAGCTGGGCATGGTGGTCTATACCTGTAATCCCAGTGCTTGGGGGGCTGAGATAGGATTGCAGGTTTGTGACCAACCTCAGTATCTTAGCAAGGCCTTCAGCAACTTAGTGAGACCCTATTTCAAAATAAAATAGGGTTGGGGGTGTAGCCCAGGTAGAATGCCCCTGAATTTAATTTAATTCAGAGGTAGAATGACCCTGAATTTAATCCCCAGTACCACCACCACAACAACAAAAATAAGTTTACTATATATAGATCTGTAAGTTGCAGATCTCCCTCTTTTTAAATTAAATTTGTCATCATGGGATCTTCCATGATTAAAACTTGTAGATTACAGGTAGAAATTGAACAGGAAGTCTAGGTTATTGACTAGTAGAATACTAATGTTCCATTTCCAGAGCCCCAGTTACAGCAGATGGACTATAGCATTCTAAAATTTGATCTAGTAACATTCATTAAAATCTGTGAATGAACCAGATGGTAAAGAGTGTGCTAGGGAGAGTGAGCTTAGACGTGATAGAGTAATAATTTTCTTTTCAAATGTTATGACCTTTCCAGGAGTGTCTTCCATGCCTCACTGAACTATTTTACATCATCCATAAACAGGGAGGCAGGTAGCTCCCTCCTGGGGGTGAATCCAGGCTCTATCACTTATTAGTCCCGAAACTGCTCTGTATCTTCGACCCTGTTTATAAAAATACTTAAAAATAATGATTAATTGAGACATAGAATAATGCTCGACACATAGGTGATAAATACATGTTGACTATTATTATTATTCTTTTTTTCTTTCTTTTATTTGCAGTACTGGGGATGGAACCCAGGGGCCTTCTACCTCCAAGCTATACCCCCAGGCCTATATTTTATTCTTTATTTTGAAACAGGGTCTCACTAAGTTGCGGAGGCCTCACTAAGTAGCTGAAGCTGGCTGCGAACCCGGATCCTCCTGTCTCAGCCTCCCAAGTACTGGGATTACAAGCATGGGCCACCACGCCCGGCTTTATTATTCTTTAATGAAAAGAATAAAAACAAGAAGTCCATGGATCCACTCAGAAATGCATGCACCTGCATATTTGCATACCCATTATGTTTCAGTAAAACCTGAGGGAATATGCTCTCAAATAATCCTCATTTAGTCGGTCAGAACTTCAGCTAATGGACTGAGTGCTGTTTCTCGCAGATCTGGGGCTTTCTCCATTGAGCCTCTGAGTTCGTGGGTTTGGTTTGTAGCTGTTGTTCTTGTTCTTGAAGTCCTCCCATTGGTCCATGTGGCAGGCCGACTCTGAGACGGTTTCTAATGAGTCCTCACCTCCTGGCACCCACATCTTGTGCAGTCCCCTTTCCTGTCTGTGCGTGTGACTTTCGCCTTCCTTCTAACCAATAGAATATGGAAACACTGATGGAATGTCACACGTGTGGTGAGTACATTGTGCCATCTGACTTTTTGGCAGCTGCAGACAGATGTTCCTGGTGGCCATATTGAGGAAGCCAGCATGGCTCAGAACTGCGGACCTCCAACCTCGAGGACCTGAGGGGTCTCCAGCCAACAGCCAGAAAAATACCATACACCACAAGGAAATAAACTCTGCCAAAAACCTGAATAAGCTTGGAAACCACTTCTTTCCCTGTCACGTCTCCAGATGAAACGCAGCCCAGTGGACATCTTGATTGCAGCCTGTGAGACCCTGTGCAGAAGACCCACCGCCATGCCAGACTCCTGCTCACACAAATAGTGCCATCATAAGTGTGTTTGGTTTTAAGTCAATAAGTTTGTTGTAATTTGTCACACAGTCATAGAAAACGCCTATGTACAGTTACCAGCATGTGAGTTGGGCTCACATAGGGTAATGGATCCAGCCATCTAAGATTTTCTTTGCTGTGCCTTGTCAGCTATTTTGTGTCAGTTTGTGGTCTTTCAAGGTGGGCTTTCATGAGCTGGTCAAATTATTTTTAAGCCCAGTTCCACATTATAATAAAGAGACAGTTTGGAGTTAAGTTGGAACTAAAACTAATTAAAAATGTTTTTGATTAAAAATAATTTTTGACTTTTAAAAAATGAATAGGATTTATTTTTGGAGTAGTTTTAGACTTATAGAAGAACTAGGGAAATAGTATGGAGAATTCCCATAGCACTCCCCCCACCACACACACACCCACACATACAATTTCCCCTATTATTAAAATATAGCATTAATGTGGTATATTTAGTATAATTAATTAGTAAATATTGATAATTATTAACTATTTTTAACTAAAGCATAATGTCATGCCCCCACCATTACAATATCATAGAGAAATCCTCTGTTCCTGTTCCTCCATCCCTCCCCTCTAGTCCCTAGGAGCCACTGATTTTTACTGTCTCCACAGTTCTGCCTTTCCTAGATAGCCATGTAGTTGGAATCACACCATATATAGCTTTTCCAGTCTGGCATCGTTCATTTAGAAATATGCATGTCAGATGCTTCCAAGGTTTCTTTCTGACTTCATGGCTCCTTTAATTGTATTACTGCATAATATTCTATTGTATAGATGCACCCCATTTTGTTTATCCATTTATCCATTGAAGAACATCTTTGATGCCTCTAGATTTTAGCAATTAATAAAAAAGGTGCTATAATCATTTGTGTGTAGGTTTTTGTATGGATGGAACTTTTCAACTTAATTGGGTAAATACCCAGGATCTTGATCTTTACTTTCTTGGAAGTAATACACCCATCAAGGCCCATTGCAATGACCACTTCAGACTGAAGAAGACATTTACATTCAGAACTTAGCCCTTCATCTGTTATGGCTATCTGCTAAAAATATGTTTCATTTTGTAAGGACCTGGCAAACTTTCCTCCAAAGTTGCTTGTACCACTTGGCATTACCATAGGTAATGAATGAGAGTTCGTGTTGCTTCACATCCTCGCTGGGCAGCATGGGCTGTTGTCAGTGTTTTGGATTTTAGTCATTCTAATAGGTTTGTAGTGGTTTCTCATGGTTGTTTTAATTTGCATTTCCCTGATGATATATGACATGGACATTTTTTCATATGCTTACTTGCCATCTGCATATCTTCTTTGGTAAGTTGTCTGTTCATATTTTTTTTGCTCATATTTGAATTGGGTTGTTTATTTTCTGTTTATTGAGTTTTAAGAGTTGTTTTGTGTGTTTTGGACAAAGGTCCTTTATCGGATATGTCATTTGCAAATTGTTTTCCTCCAGTCTGAAGCTTGCCTTTTCATTCCCTTGACAGTGTCTTTTGCAGAGCAGAAATTTTAAATTTTGATTAATGATTTGTTTTCGAGGGGTATGACTAGATTGAAATAACCTTTCAATAGAGGAAGCTCTTGGTTTTGAAGACCTGAGAAAAGAGTGGCAATGTGCTGCTACCCATACTTGTTTTTGTTGCCTAACTTCAGAGCCATAGATGATATTTTTAAGTATGTGGCAGAGCAGAAGGGTATGCTAAAACTTGCAGTTGAAGCTCACCATGTCAATAAATCCCCAAATGGCAAATATATAAGTGATTGTTCATTTTATGTCCCCTCAAGGGATTTTTTTCTTAATAATTCAGCTGTAATATCATCATATGAAGTAAAATACAAATTTCATTTGTATTCTCTAAATTGAATCACTTTGACTTTTAAAGTAGCTATTAGAAAGGAAATAAGTAATTCACTACAGAGTATTTTCTTTTATAACAATTACATAGAAATAATAATATTAGGATGTTGAAATTGTTTGAGAATAGGTCTTTAAATGTTTTTGCTGTTGTTATTTCCTTTTAACTAAAGAAGATTCCCAGTTGCTTTAGGTTTGACATAACTCCCCTTTTCATAACTTATTTTTATGGCAAAACAACCTCTTTGCTATTTGGTTATAACTCCTTCCCAGAATTATCAACTCAATTCTCACTCCCCCCACATATATTTTGCCTTACCCAAAGTTCTCAGTTAAACTTTGAGCCTCTGTTTTCTTCTTCCTTGGAAGCACCACTTCCCCTCAAGGCCCATTTCAATGACCACTTCAGACTAAAGAAGGCACATGCATAAAGAACTGAACCCTACATCTGTGTTAGCTCTGATCACTTTCCACAGTAATTCTTTTTTTTCTATTTTTATAACATTTTATATAACTCATAGAACAGTGCTTGTATAAAAATTCACACAAAGTTGCTAGAGAGCATACAATTTTCAAAAATGTCCTGGGTTTTTGTTACATTCAGTTTTCTAAGGATGTACTCAAATCAATGGTAGAATGTAGACATGATTTGGTATTTCATTATCTTTGGTAAATTTGTCTCATTATTTGTCTTCAAATAATGAGAATACAGTATTATATTCAAATAATGAGTTACAGTATTAACTCTGATACCCACTTTGTGCAGGATCTGCTCTTACTAGGATGTCAGAAAAACATTAAGGCTGGATCTACAAGAGGCAAGTATTTCCAAACAGCATAGTAGCCCCTGGGCTCCCACCCTATCTACACAGCTCAAGGACCTTTGACTGAGAGTCTCCAGACCCTTCCCAGGCACGAAGCAACCTTTTGGAGGTAAAGGTGGAAATGGAGGCCATCTCTACAGGAACCAAAGTGGCCATTCCATGGTGTGATCAGGCCACTAACTCTTACCATTTACACAGCCGGACTGGTCACCACTACGTAGATCCCATTGTTTGGTAGATGATTCTGCTGAATTGCCTCCCCCCCGGGAGAGGAAGGTTTGGGGCCAACACTGAAGGGGAGAGGCATACTAGTGCTTATGACACTAGACACCACTTCATTCCCTGTCAAATGTTTGTCATCATGTAGACACGGCCATGTGAACAGAAGCAGGATCTGAACACTTAGAACATTCATGACTATCTTCATACATTCTTGATTCATCAATCCCTTCCCATACAGAGAAAGCTCCTAAAAGAAGGGGATTTTTTTTCTTTTCATTTTTCTCTGCCAGCATCGAGTGTGATGTTTGACTCATAGTAGCTGTTAAGAAATGCTTTCTGGAAAACCACAGGGAGTAGAACTCTCTCCTGCATCCCTACCTATTGCTAGGAAAGCATCTGGTTACGGTACCAGTTCATGAAACCTTCATAAATGCTAGTCTCAGTGGAAACGAAATCCTTCCCAATGATTACTGCTTTTATATAATTGAAGAAAAGAGGACGGCTTATTTTTCTCTTTTTGCCAGTTGTTCAACAGATGTTAGTCAGGTTGCACATGGATGCCAAGTTACATGCAAAGCATACCAGTTGTTTAATGTTGGATAATCTTAAAAGGCAAAAGAAGAAACTGCAAATGATGACCTTTCTCAAGGGATCTTTACATTTCTTGGTGACATGTTGCTATGCAATAACAAAATAAATAAATAAATTTTCTTCGGGAAAGTAAGTAGGGGAGAAGATTCCTTCTTGATGAATCCTTTCATTGTTAGTAAATGTTCTTCGAAGCACAACATTAAGCATATGCTTTAGTATAATATTGTGAAGATACACATGGCTCCAGCCCGGGCTATCTCATAGTGTAGTGTTTGCATTATATAGATATTTATTGACTCAATGGGAATTTGTTGAGTCAACAACTTCATAAAATATTTATTGACTTAAGTATTTATTGATTCCTATTGATATTTATTGACTCAATAGCTAATTATTGAATCAACCAAGACAAAAAACTGATTGGTGAGTTTAGGGGAGTTCTTCATACCCTGCATCCTATCTATATGTGTGTAGCAAAACTATATTTATATCATCTATCTTTTCAAGGTTCCTTGTGAAGTCAGATAAGGTTAGAGAAGAAGGTGATGATGAACAATACTGCATATTTAGCCATGAATTGTTTATTATTTTTCATGCCCAGTAATGAGTTTGTCAGCTAAGGCCACTGGGTTGCCTATAGTCATTCATAGACTATATGTTGAGTTTTACATCTCATCTCTGTCTAGTCTTATGAATGATTCAGAAGGTTGACACATGGTCACTACGCCCAGAGCCAATCAATTAGCCACAGGGAAAATAAAATGACTTATGAAATAAGTAGAGAACCATCACAGGAATGAGCTGGAGGTGGGAGTTAGGGAAGTACTCGACTTGGCACTCTCTCAACACTACACATTGTTCATCTGACCCAAGTTCATTGTTGACCATTGACCCTCTTGTTTATTTATTCATTCACTTGTTCATTATTTACATAAACATGTATTGACCACTACTATATTGTAAGTGTCTTAGGAGATACAGGGAATAGAGCAGTGAGTAAAAACAGATGCCATTCCTGGCAGTAATTAAAAAGCTGTATCAATAAATATAAAACTCACAATTGTGGTAAGGAAGGCCAGGAGAGTGGCAGCAATAGACCAAAGACTATGGCATAATCATCTTTGACTCTCAACATCTTGTATGTTGCCTAGTAAGTCCTTAAAAGATGTTAGGGATTGATCAGAACAAGGTTTTAATGCAGCAGCAAAATATTCCATTTACTTTGCCCTTTACCTACACATCTATGTTGTGTGTGTGTGTGTTTTACTGAGGATTGAACTCAGAAGTATTTTACCTCTGAGTCACATACACCCCCAGTCATATTTTATTTTTTATTGTGAAACAGAGTCTTGCTAAATTAGAGTGCTCTGGCCTCAAACCTCTAATCCTCCTGTCTCAGCCTCCCAAATACTGGGATTACAAGTTAGTATCACCACACCTGGCTTATAATTTTTAAAAATAATAGCCATTCTATAATGGCTACACACCCAGGTTTTTAAATGCTTGTTCACTATCCTGATTATAAATTGATAGCTCTTTAATTTCTATTTAAGAGTCTTTACTTAATTATAAGGACATAACATTCAAATCTAGTCAAAACCATTTAGGTTTGCCTTGTGTTGGGACTTTGACTCAAATCTTCATCTCTGGGCTTCTTGTTCATTTCAAATTTCCACAGAACCATGGCATTTCAGAGGCAGTGTGTTATAGAGGGAAGACTGTGGGGTTTACAATTTTGTCTGGATATATATTAACTCTGGGACCTTGAAATAGTAATAGCTACCCTATCACCAGTACAAGAGTCATTTGAGACTATGTTATGCAAACATGGATGTATAATAATTACATTAAACATTGATAGTTATTCTTTGAGCACATACCCACAAATGGGGAGGAGAAAGAAGAACTAAGATCTTTTAAAATAACAGAGTCAAACAAAGTGTGTTGTTTATACTAGTATTATAAATAGTTTACAGTCAAATAGTTCTTCAATACTTGTTATAGAAAGTAGCCCATACTTATCTACTTCACAGTTTTTCCACTTCAGAGGCAACTACTTTCAACTCTTCTAGCTGTTACTTTCACATCTCTAAGTAACATCCTTGAGCTGATAGTTTTTTTTCTCAATTTTAGTAATTTCATTTCTACTTTGGAAAATTAATTAATTAAAAAAATCCTTCCCTGTGTTCTCCTATGCATATATTTCTCAACCTACCATTTCTCTAACAGAGTTATAAATTTCTTTTATTTTCTTCCTTTATTTTTATTTAAAGAAAAGAAGTTCATTTAGCTCATGTTTCTGGAGATTGGGAAGTCCAGCAGTGTGGTGCCAGTATCTGTGGAGGACCTTCTTGCTGCATCAAGCTATGCTTCTCTTAGATCAATATGCAGGATTTACAAATTTATGAATAAGCAAATCCTATTTGTAGCAGAGCCCCATAGCAAATTATAACTCTTCTTTTACTACAAACTTTCTTTTTTCTGTAGTTGAGTCATCTTGTTTTTGTATATGTTAATTGCCTATGTTTTGGTAAGGAATTTAACCTCAAAATCTTTGTCAATTGTCTAACTCTTGTCCAGCATTCAGAATCATCAAGTCTTCTCTCCATCTTCCTAAAGCTATATGTCTTGGAGCCTCTGATCTTCTCCCAGTTGAACAGAGTGCTCTTTCATAGTGACTCCTAACTATCATCCCAGGATATCCTTTAAATGCTGTCCTGGGACTTGAAGTCATCTCTTTTCTATGGTGGATGTTTTCTTCCATCTATCTCATATCTGTCTAGGACCAAACTTTGAATAGCATCATGCGATAAAAATTTTGTATTTCTTGCATAAAGGTTGACTGCAGGCCTGGATGACTCTTAGGACTCTTCAAGGCAGCTTTGTTGGACCAGCATCCCAGATGACTTTCACGGTGTGATGCCACCACACTGACATGCATTTCCATAATTGCAGGAACAGGGGATGAAAGCACGGATGTTGTATACCCACTTTAAACTGTTTCAGTCTAGAAGTAGCCAAACGTAATCACTGATCAAACAAAATCACAGGGTCATGCCTATCCATAAGGGAGTGGAGAAGATGTATGCTTGGAAATAGAGGACAGAAGGACATATTAATTGAGCTGCCAACAGGTATCACAACCTTCTTGTTCCACTTCAGATTTTTTCAACCTCTCCTCTTTTTTTTTTTTTTTTTTGCGGTACCGGGGATTGAACCTAGGGGTGTTCTACCTCCGAGTGACACCCCCGGCCCTATTTTTTATACTTTATTTTGAAATAAGGTCTCACGAAGTTGCGGAGGGCCTCACTAAGTAGCTGAGGCTGGCCGCGAACCCGGATCCTCCAGTCTCAGCCTCCCAAGTACTGGGATTACAGGCGTGCGCCACCACGCCCGGCTCAACCACTCCTCTTTCTTAATCCAGACACACTGTGATCATCAGTGCTCTGAACACTCTGGCCAACCTCACGGGGAGAATCGGGGAGCCTCAGCTTGGGTCCACGTGGCATGCTCCCACGGCTGGTATGAGTGTATCTGACATCTCAATGGCAGATGCTGTTGGAATTCACTTGGTGCTCACACATGTGCCCCCAGAAATGGCTGGACAGTTGGTTCCTTTGGGGAAATCTTTGACCAACATCACACAGCACTAAAGGATAAATGCTTCATCATTTCTTCCCATGGATGAATATCCTAAAGAAAAACAAAACAAAACAAAACAAACCCTCTTGCCCTCTTTCCCTAACTTGCTCTCACTGCCACTCTTGCTTCCTGGATCATACTCTTTAATAACATACTACTTATCTCAGGCTCTGTCTTCTGGACACCATGGGCTAAGATACCTTGTCTTCTACTTCCTTGGTTTTCTACCTATTGTATTAGAGGAAAAGTGCTTCTTAAGGTGGGATTCAGAGTCAGGAGTTGAGATTTTTGTGATATTGATGTCTAAAAATATTATTATTTTACCCTAATAAGTCATGAGAGTTTGACTTTGAATGGAATTCAAGGTTGGAAACAATTTTTCCTTAGAATCCTGAAGGCATTGCTCTATTATATTCTAGCTTCCAGTTATCAAGAAATCTAAAAGCCATTTGTGACCCTCTTTTGTAACCTGATTTTTGTTTACCATCTCCAGATGATTTCTGGGTCATCTCTTTATCTCTACTTGAAATGTATGACTCTATGTCTTGGTGGATCTATCATCCATTGTGATGGGAATTAAATTTTCTTGGATTATTTTACTGCTTATTTTTCATCGCTATTTTCTTAGTATTCTTTCTCTCTCTGGCAATCTTATCTTTCAGATATTAAACTTTATAACTTGTTCCCTAATTGCTTACTGTTTGCATGCCTTTTTCCTTTGCATATATGCTAGAAGATTTCTCCAACTTTGTCTTTCAAGTCATCAATTGAAGTTTTCTTTTCTGCTCTCAAATTTTACAATTCTCAGGATATTTTTTCTTCCTTCTTGAATTAAAAAGCAGTCCCTGTTCTTGTTTAGTGTTTGCAGTATTTCCTATCTTTAGTGATGGTGTCGAAAGTTAAGTGGCAATGAGGTATGCAGTCGTAGGTGGGTTCTCAGTATAAATTTGTTTCCTTAACTCCTCTGTTCTCAGTATAGAGTTTCCCACCTGATCATGGCCTGATGTGTCTTATTGCAGGGAATTTGGGCCTCTTACTACTTCTTTAATACACTTTCAAACAATTCCCTATACTGTCACCATTAGTTTTAGCGCTACTTTCTGAGGACCTTGTTTTACCAATGTCTTAGCTTTGGGAGAATGCTTTGGTGGAAGATTTAGTTGGTTATTAGCTTTTTCTGCATCTATCTTAGGATTCAGTTTCTTAGGTTTGTTAGGATTTATCATCAGCCCATTTGGTTTCTAGCTTCCAAAATGATACTATGATTTCTTCTGCCATTCTTGTAGGCCATAACTTCAAATGTATATTTTATAGTTACTTTTATTGGCTTTTGAGAGTATGTAAAAATTAGTGATTATGTTTGATCAGTGACACTTACACAGAAATCTTTAGAAGGTCTGTTTTACAGATTATATTTCTGTACTGCAGTAACACCAAACAAAGAGCTGGTAAATTTACTTTTTGGAAGAAGGAAATATTTTGAAAAGTCTAGTTGATGTTCAACTTACTGGTGTAATAACATACTAAAATGCCAGGTTTTAGTCTACAGAATTAAGGTTGCAGATTTCATGAAGTTATATAATGAACTATACAAGATTCACTAGATCAAAGATTTGGGATGGTGAATCTTCTCAGCCTTGGCATGATTGGCATTTTAGGCTGGATAATTCTTGCTTCGAGGGGCTGTCCTGTGCATTGCTGAATGTTCAACAATATCCTGACCACTACCCACTACCATTCTATTAGTACCACTAAGTTGAGACAAACAAAAAAATGTCTCCAACCAGATGTGTCTTGAGGAGTGGAATTGCACCAGGTTGAGTACCCACTGGTGTGTTATAGGGCAGGAGCCAGGGAAACCTTTTTTGTAAAGGTCCAAATAGTAAATATCTTGAGATCTGTGGGTGATACAATCTGTACCATGACTGCTGGTGAAACACAAAAACAGCCATAATGGGAATAACTCTATTTCAATAAAACTTTATTTTCAAAACACATAATGGGCATGACTGTATTTCAATAAAACTTTATTTTCAAATCAGTGTGGAGGTTACTCAAAAGAATGGGAATGAATCTACCATATGATCCAGCTATAACAGTCCTGTGTATTTACCCAAAGGAATTGAAATCAGACCACCATAGTAACACATGTATATCTATGCTTATAGCAGCACAATTCATAATAGCCAAATTATGGAACCAGCCTAAGTGTCCATCAACAGATGAATGGATTATAAAATTATGAAATATACACACAATGGAATTCTAGTCAGCCATAAAGAAGAATGAAATCATGTCATTAGCAGGAAAATGGATGGAACTGGAGAATATTATTCTGAGATTAGTCAGTCACAAAAAATGAAAGCTCTGATGTTTTCCCTCATATGTGGAATCTAGGGAGAAATTGGGATACAGGAGGGACTCTAGACAAAGGAGGAGAAACCCTAGTGGAGTGATGGCGGGGGCCTAAGGAAGGGAGGCGGTGAGGGGAGGGAGACTAGATGAAGGGAACACGTCAATGGACATGATGCACATACTCAAATTTATCAATGCCAATCTAAGTGGTGTGCATGGGGAGGGTGATGGAGTGAGGTGGGAGCTGGGAGAAGCTCTTCTAGTGCTGTGTGTATATATGTCTCTATCACTCTGATCTTCATCATGATGTATGATTACAATGCACCAATAATAATAATAATGAAAAATAGGAAGCAGATGAGATTTGGCCTATGAGTTGTAGTTTGCTAACCTCTGCTATTGTTCAAAAATCAGATATTGCACAGAGTTGAGTGTAAACTACTTACTAACTACATGATCTCAGGTGAACTGAATTTAAAAAGAGTAATGCCAATTCCGTGAAGTTGTGGTGGGAATCAAATGGAAACTTAAATGTGAACATTTCTGACATACACTATTTACCTTTTCTGTTTCATAACTTAAACAGTGGTAATGCCTATCAGAAACCCCTTGTGATATAATCAGACATCACTTTATCCTTCACCAGATATCCTTCTGGAAGTGAGCAAATGAATCATGGTCATCTTTTTATGGTTTTGGTCTACTCAGTGCCCGGCACAGTGTTGTTGCTTAATAAATGTTTGGTTAAGGAATAAATGATTCAGTGCATTCATTACACTCAGTGGAAATTCATCTTTTATTATATTTGTACTGGTTCTTAAAAAGTAATATATTTTGATAAGACTTTTTAAAAAAAATCTTTGTTTCCAACACTAATAGAAGTGTTTTGCCTCACAATTTATAGATCAAGTGGTTTCAGATGTACTTGTAAGAAACATTTTGTGCTTTTCCATAGCCTCCAAAAGGGCTGAAATGAAGCATTTTTCTATTATGTGTGTGCTATTAGAAGCACAAAAATAATGATATAATTTTATAGTACTAGAATAGGTTGTCTTTTAGCATATTAAGACAAAATTATGTTTTCTTATTGCTACTACATAAATTACAAAACTGACCCTTCTTTTAGTGTCTAACAATCTATTGCAAGTATTTGTAGCACTTTTTTCCCTTAATAAAACAGATTCTAAAATTCTAATTCTTCAAAATAATATTTTTGAGGAAGACTTCCCATTCTGCTTACTACAGGAAAACTGAATGAGTAAAAATAATAGAACTGGGTCAAGGAATAAAAGCTATTACTGGATGATAATTTTTATATAATCTCTTATGTGCAACGAAAGCATAGAATGTGAAGAATAGAACATTGTTAAGCCTTGGAAAAATGAGTGGCTTTACCTTGAAACAACTTTGGAGAACAGTTTCAGGAGGAGCATGCTAATTCTAAGGAGTATTAAGGGAGCTGTGTTCTCTCTTGGGAACAAAGGGGAAAAAATATTGGGCTCTCCAAAGAACTGTAATATCTCTAAGTTCCCCAAAATGGAAAAAATTTGATATTGATTGATCTGCTGATTGCTTTCTTGAGGTATACAGGAAAAATAAATGTTAAGCAATGCTGGGTATGAGAGATGAGAGATGGCAGAAGCCAAATTCATAGAGCAACCACCCATTGTATAAGGAGGATCTAGATCCAGGTTAAGGGGTAGGTAAGCCAGACAGCTGCTCAGTGCACCAAACTTCTAGAAACATGTCTTAGTCCATATTTTGCTGCTGTAACAGAATGCCGCAGATTAGATAATTTATAAAGAGATTCATTTTCCAATGATATGGAGGCTGGAAGTCCAAGATCATAGAGATTACCTAGTAAGGACTTTCATGCTGCATTAACCCATGGTGGAAAGTAGAAGGGCGAGTGAGCACAGAAAACAGAAATGATGGAAACTGAACTTCATTCTTCTATCAAGATTCCTCTCCTTCAATAACTAGCCCACTTTAACAGCATTCATCTGTTCATGAGGGCAGAGCCCTCATGGCCCAATCACTTGATAGTGTTAGAATCTCAGTTACATTTCAATATGTTTTGGAGGGGACATTCAAACCATAGTAGCAACTAAAGTACAGATGCTCCTCCGTTTACAATGGAGTTAGGACCTAATAAATCCATTGTGAATTGAATAAGTAAAAAATGCATTTAAAACACCTAACCTGCTGACCATCATAATTTAGCCTCGCTGAGCTTAAACATGTTCAGAACATGTACGTTAGTCTACAGTTGGGTAAAACTATCTAACACAAAATGTATTTAATAATAAAGTATTGGATGTCTTATACAATTTATTGAATATTTGTATCCACAAAAACACTGGGCACACAGTAGACTGTGGAGTATCAGTCGTTCACCTTATAATTGCATGGCTGATGGGGTGCTGTGGCTTGCTCCTGCTGACTGTCACACAGAGAGTATCTATACTGGCATATTGCTAGCCTGGGAAAAGATTAAAATTCAAAACTTAAATTATGATTTCTACTGAGTGTCTATTGCTTCTGCACCATCATAAAGTCAAAAAATCATAAATCAAAACATCATACGTTAGGGACCAGCTGCATCATTGGAAAAAATATCAGAAATAGGGTGCCATATTTCCCCCATGAAAACATGGCAAAAACAGCAGTGTAAACCACTGAAGTCTTATCTCTTTTATCCCTTCCTTCTTTACTTCCTTCCTTCCTTTTTTTCTTCCTTTCTACTGTATTCATTTCTTTATTCAGTAGCAAGACTCCACTAACCATCTTTGGGACTGGTGTTTGGCAGTGTGACTCCTTTGGTCAGAGTAGAAATTATTTCCTTTCCTGTTCCAAGTAGAATACATAGGCCTTTGTGATCCTAATGCCGGGGACCATCAAGCATTTCCTATGAAGCATAGTGTTCGAGTATGGAAAAGAATAGTGGACTGAGTTATTTTGCTTGGAAATGGGGTAAGAAAAGTGGCTTGGCCCAGAAGATAGACCAGCTGATACAATTCTGCACCACCAAAGGACATGCCTCTGCCCTGGGACCAAGGCTGCTGACTGGTCACAGTTGTTTGATTCTCCAGAAGTTGCCCTCTGGCTGAAGGAAGATGCGAATTTCAAGATTATGCTTTTTGTGGGGAGCAGCCTGTATTGAAAACCTGGTCAGTGCAGGGACACCGAGTTCTGGCTCCTTTGTCTCAATTAGGGCAACTCTTTAGTTCCAGAGGCCTCTGTCGCAACTGATCACAGATCAGCTTCTTCCTCTTCCTGGTTGTCTTTCCTCATTCCCCACCGACGTTATTCCCAAGAGCACTTGTCAATCAACCTTCTTCATGCAAATCTCAGGATTTCATAATCTCTCTCCTGTTAAATTGACCTCTAGGAGTTGACAACAGAAGTACCCTAGGAATACTCAGAAGTGGGTTTTGGAGCTTAGTCACCCACAAGGGAACAACTGCATTTGCAAGGTTTAGGGAACAGGGTAGTTACAGGAACTATGGTACAGTATGACTATTTCTTGGGGCCACTGATGCACTGGAGGACAGTAAAAGGCTAAAAATGATTAATCACAACTAGCTACTTGGTAAGATTTTGATTAGACTGGACCCTGTTGGTAATGGCAGATATCCGTTTTGATAGGAATAGACTGGTATTTCGGGTCTGGGTTTGCCTTTCTCACCCACAGGTTCAGTCAGCACCACTGAGGGCTCAGTTTGACACATAATATTGCATTCTACCAAAGGACTCACTTTACCATGAAGGAGATAGGGTAGTAGCCAAATGGCCATGGAATCTACTAGTCCTACTATATCCTTAAAAAATAATGACCTGGTAAAGTGGTAGAGTAGTCCTTTAGAATCCAGTTGAGGTACTGGATTAGAGATGATTCCCTGCAGGGAAGGGGAACTCTCCTCTAAGTTGCAGTATGCATGCTAAGTCAAAAATGACAATATGGTGCAGTGCCCCAAGGGTAAGGGCACTTGGTCTAGGAACTGAGGGGTGGAAGTTGGGGTGGTGATCCCTTAGGGAATTAACTACTCCCACAAATACTGGCTCTGTGCTTTTAAAATTCCTAAGTCATAGAAAAAAGAACACTTCCACCAGGGGACACAGTGAATATACCATTAAACTTTATACCTTGGCTGCCAGCCAATCACTTTAAGATCCTTGTGTCCAAAGACCAGCAGGAAAAGAATAGAGTAATCATCCTGGCAGAGATACTTGACCCTGATCATCCACAGAAGGTAAGACTACTGTTACGCAATGAGGGCAGGGAAGAATTCCTTTGGTTTCAGGTGATTCACCAGTGCAGGTCTTGGCATACCCTTGCTCATTGTGATAGCACTTGGACAAAGGCCCTGAGAAGAACTTGTTAACCAGGACCTCAGATCTTTCAGGGATGAGAATCTTGGTTATCTGAGTAGATAACTTACCAAGAGCAAAAAAGAAGCTAGTCAAGGATAAGAGGAACCTAGAGCGGGTAGAAAAGGAAGAAAAGAAGTGCCAGGTGCAGTTTAAAAACCACCTGCAGAGGTGAAGGCTGTGATTTGTCTCGTGAACACTCCTCTTCTAAGTTTCTATAGGTGTAGGGGTGTTATGGCTTGAAAAAGAAATGTCCCCCGGACCTCATTGTCTGAAGGCAGGGCATGTTGGAGGTGGGTCTCTGGAGGCGTGGCCTTGGGGACTGCATATTCCCTTTCCCCTGGCTCCCTCTGCTCCCCACGAGGATGCCCTGAGCATAGGCGGCTGTGGCAGAAGCTGGCCCAAATGGACAATGACCTCTGACTCTTTCCAGACCTGTAAGTTGATAAAGCCCTTTTCCTCTAAGTGGATGTCAGGCATTTAGATACCAGTGGTGAGAGTGCTGAGTGAAACAATCCAACCCAAATCCGGTAGGGGCCATTTCAGATGCAATGAGCTCCCCACGACAGGTGAGTGAACTGCAAAGAACTAGAATGTGCATGCTGTATTACACCATCCAGATTCCCCTTCCGGACTGGGGACTTGTTTTCCGACTGGGAGGAATAGGAGCTGGTGATGGCCCACAGCCGAGTTCCTCTGCTGGAGTATCTTCTGCCTGAGGGGAGTTGCTCTGTCCAAGCTTCTACTCCCCCCAGGATGACAACCCACATGACATCTTGTTGATGTGAAGATATGAAGTCCTGAACTTTGAGTTAGATGGGATAATTCTGAAGGGCTGTTTCAGCTCCAGTGCTCTTCCTAGGAGTGGCTGAGCTCTCTTTTGCAACTAGAACCCAGATTAACTTTGCCTTTTGCCTAGTTCTGTATCTCTCACTTCTTGCCAGTGTTATTCTTGTGTGTGTGTGTGTGTGTGTGTGTGTGTGTGTGTGTGTGTGTGTTACTTGGGGGGGGTGGACCCAGAGGCATACTACCTCGGAGGTATACCCCAGCCCTTTTTAATTTTTGTTTTGTTTTTGAAACAGGGTCTCACTAGGTTGTTGAGGGTCTCGCTAAGTTGCTGAGGCTGGTCTCAAACCTGTTATCCTCCTGTCTCATCCTCCCAAGTACTGGGATTACTGGTGTGCACCACTACACTGAGCTACCACACCTGGCTGTCAGTGTTATTCTTGAGTGTGTTTCCAATAAACCTCGTATATGCAAATCTTGGAGTTTATTTCTTAGGGAACCCAAATATGACTAGTAAAAGGAACTTTTACATATATTTGAAAGAAGGCCTTGGAAGAGTACACATATTCGTTACCTCTACCCTAAGTGAGCCAGTGACTAATGCTATCCAGCTATGGGTGAAGGAAAAACTGAAATGAAGTGCAATTCCAAATTAAGGCAATGATCTGTAACATCCCTTCATCTGATCACACATAAACAAGAATACAAATTTTTTTTTTTTTGTGGTACCAGGGATTGAACCCAGGGGCGTTCTACCTCCAAGCTACACCCCCGGCCCTATTTTTTATTCTTTATTTTGAAACCGGGTCTCACGAAGTTGTGGAGGGCCTCACTAAGTAGCTGAGGCTGGCCGCGAACCCAGATCCTCCGGTCTCAGCCTCCCAAGTACTGGGATTACAAGCGTGCGCCATCACATCCGGCCAAGAATACAAATTTTAAGAATGGAAATCCAGCTCTCTCCCTAAAAATAAAAGTTAGATGTTAAGGAATATTGGATTGCTAGAGCACAAACCTAAGCCTGCCTGGGTCACCCACACGTTCCACTTTGGTTTTGATAGTAGTTATGAATCCAGGAATGAACTACAAAGAAGGGGGACCACGGGGCTTAGATAGAAGATCATGCTGTTCCAAGATACCCAGGGCTTGATCAGTACCTGCCTCCCTTTTCAAAACACCCTGCTTTTGCTGTGGGTGATAACTCCTCTGCCTCTGGGCATTTGTTCCGGGAAGGAGGGGGATTCCCAGCATCTGCCTCCTGTGCTGCTCCCAGCATTAGGTGCTGGATTCCTCCTCTACCTTCTTACTGCAGGTGGGTGGATGCACACCTAACCTTCACCAAACTGACTGCCTTGTGGGGCTCTGAGACTGTAGTGTGCACCGTGAGGCAATGGGGGTGGGGGTCAGATCACTCTGTGAAGATGCTGTAGAGGACAGTTGTGGCAGTGAATTTGTGTCTCCAAATGATGTTGCTTGGCCTATTTCATTTTCTGCTCACTTGCCCTGGCCAGTGCTCACACTTCCATTATTTCCAAGATTCCAATAGGCTTCCAATAAATTTGTTTAACCTAAGACTACCACAGTTGGTTTTCATGGCTTATGACTAATTATATCAACCTATTCACTTGCTTACCAACCTGTCACTCCCTAAAAGGGTAAATTACCATGAAAAAGAGCACAGTCTTGCTCCTAATCCTTTCCTTTGTCCTCTGCTATTGGGGTGCTCTGGTGGATACTTGCTTGTTCCACAGATGGTTGCTACTTTAAGCAGCTCCCTAATAACTATTCCATGGTTCCTGCCATGGAAGGTCGCTGCACCAGACAGCTTCCTGAAGATTGTTCAGTGGTTCCTGCCACGGAAGCCCACTACACCAGGCAGCTTCCTGATCAATAGTCTTCTCGCACGATACCGACACGAAGTCTGATATAATAATTTGGAGAGAATTTAATAACTGGGGGGGGGGTCAGGAGGAGATCCAAGATGACAAATTCTCCTGCCTTATGTAGTCAAGGCCTTTCTTATATA
>PVJS01008941.1:0-51722 GCA_004027185.1 Glis glis | reverse complement strand
TGCGGTACTGGGGATTGAACCCAGGGGCGTTTTACCTCCGAGCTACACCCCCGGCCCTATTTCTTATACTTTATTTTGAAACCAGGTCTCACGAAATTGCGGAGGCCTCACTAAGTAGCTGAGGCTAGCCGCGAACCCGGATCCTCCCGTCTCCACCTCCCAAGTACTGGGATTACAAGCGTGCGCCACCACGCCCCGCATCTGTTTGTGTTCTTGATGATTGTCATTCTAACTGGAGTGAGACACACTCTCAGTGTAGTTTGGATTTGCATTTCCCTGGTTGCTAGTGGTATTGAACAGTTTTTCATGTAATCATTGGCCATTGGTGCTTCTTTTTTGAGAAGTGTCTTCTACCCTCACAGCCCAGGGAGGCAGCCGTTTCTGCCTGTCTTACAGCTGAGGAATCCCACACTCAAAGGGCAGTGGGTGCCCTAACCCAGGGTGGCATGTTCTAGGGCAGGGTCTGTCCTCGCCTGTATCCTGCATCCCCTGTGGCCATGCGCTGTGTGTGATACAATGCCAGGGACCAGGACTGGCATCAGGTCTCACCTCTTGACACCCAAGTGACTGGTGGAAAGTTCCTCCCCTCTCCTGTTCTGATCCACAATCAAGGAAACTGGTTGGGAGCCAGGTCTGAGGTTGTGGCAGGTGCTGCCCCCAGGTCCGTTTGTTTGCCCAGTTCTTCCAGTTTTACTTGAATGCCCTCAAATAAGTAGGAGAGCAATAATTTCTAAACTTCCCACCCCACCCAGCTTCCCATTTTTAATCCTCAGGACCCAATTAAGAATTAATGCTACCTGCTTGGATTTCTAAAAGCTTTTGAGTTTTGTTTTGGTTTTGGTACTGGGGATTGAACCCAGGGGCATTCTACCTTCAGGCTACACCCCCAGCCCTATTTTTTATTCTTTATTTTGAAACAGGGTCTCATCAAGTTGGGGAGAGTCTCACTAAGTAGTTGAGGCTGGCTGCAAACCTGTGATTCTCCTATCTCAGCCTCCCAAGTACTGGGATTACAAGCATGCACCACCACGCTCGGCTCTGGCTCGGCTCTGTTTTATTTTATATATTGAAACAGGGTCTCGCTAAATTGCTGAGGCTGGCTGTGAACTTGCAATCCTCCTTTCTCAGCCTCCCAAGTACTGAGATTACAGGCACGCGCCATCACATCCAACAGTCTTTGAGTTTTGAACCCCTGCACTAGGTGCTCCACACCCTGATTACTCGGGACTTGCAGACATTCTTGTTCCTTTTCTTACCTGCCCCAACACACTTCTCAGTGAACCCAGCATCCACTAGGACCGGCGTCCCCAGGCCCAACAAGATAATGTTCCATTACGATGGTCTTGTTTGCTGTGTCAGTATATGTAAAAGGCATTTTGAGTATTTTTAGAATAAGCACTCAAAGATGTGTTGAAACCCTCAGGAAAAGGGAGGAAAAGAGGGGGGAGATGCCTACAAAATACCTGGTATTATTCAGAAAAATTTAAACCACATGTTTCTGCTTCTTTTACTCAATCTTTTACAAGTAAACCATTAAAATACACTCCTCTCAGCGCTGTTTGATGTCCCCAGAGCTCCCAAGTATTTTACAAGCCATTTTCTGTTAAACCAAAAGGCTGTGTTTAAACTTACCTAAGAGGTGTGGAAAGTGCCCAAATCCAAAGGATTCTTTTGTAACCTTTGAACAGGACCCAGCAAATAGGCTGCCTCTCACTCTCCACACTGAATGAAATTCGTGACTGTCACCATGAAACCAGACTGAGGGGTAGTTTCTGGATGCTTTAGGAAGAATGTCCGGGGAGGGAGGCAGGGTCTTAGGAAAGATTTGAAGTTTGTAAATGTAGCTTTTCTGATGCTGGGTCCCAATCTCTCAGAGGCAAGTTACTATGACCCAGGTGGAGCAGATGGGTGACCCCATGTTAATAACATGCTTGTCAGCAGGTCCCCCTCTTCTTTTCTTTTACAAGGTTGTTTTCACAAATTAACAGCATTTCCTCTTTCCATTCTAATCAGCAGATAACAACATCCCTTTTCAGTGAGTGTATGTAAGTTCACAGGAGGCAAAGACACTTTGCATGTCTCTTAGCCAGCGGTGTCTCGCGGAGCACCCGTGTATGACTTCAACTTGGCTCAGGCGAATGACCTTGTCATTCTCCCATCTCCAGTTTCTGGGCTTTTTTTTTTTTTTTTTTTTTTTTTTGCGGTACTGGGGATTGAACGCAGGGGCATTCTACCTCCGCCCTATGCCCCCGGCCCTATTTTTTATACTTTATTTTGAAACTGGGTCTCACAAAGTTGCGGAGGGCCTCACTAGGGAGAGAGAGACAGAGAGAGAGAGAGAGAGAGAGAGAGAGGTAGAGAGAGAGCGAGAGAGCTGAGGCTGGCCGCGAACCCGGATCCTCCGGTCTCCGCCTCCCAAAGTACTGGGATTACAAGCGTACGCCACCACGCCCGGCTAGTTTCTAGGGTTTTTAACAGACAAGTTTCCCTCCCACAGTATTATTATTTCTATACTTTTATTAGTACATTGCAATTGGACATAATAGTAAGGTTCAATGTGATTCAAACATGCATGCACACAGCACTTGGTGTATTTCCCTCCGCATCCCACCCCCTCCCCACCCTCCTCCTTCCCGTACATGCTAGTGATTGGTAGTAACATCTTCATATATTGCTGTAGTACGAGCTAAACTGTTTCCTTAAATCCTCTTTCTTCCCCTCCCGAACACCCTTCCCTAATCCCCTTCCACTTGTCTACTGGGCTCTCTCCTCATTAATCTAAAGTCCCTTTTGTTTCCTATTTTCTCTCTGGCTTCCACATATGAGAGAAAACATTCAACCCTTGATTTTCTGAGACTGGCTGATCTCACTTAGCATAATGTTCTCTAGTTCCCTCCATTTGGTATCAACACCTTCGTATATTGCTATAATAGTACTATCTCAACTGTTTCCTTCCTCAACCCTCCTTTTCCCCACCCTCCTCCCTCCCAAAATTCCCTTCCACTACTCTATATGTCTCTCTCTGCATTATTTGAAGTCCCTTATGTTTCCTATTTTCTCTCTAGCTTCCACATATGAGGAAAAACAAGCAAACCTTGACTTTCTGAGACCGGCTGATCTTACCCAGCATAATATTCTCCTGTTCCATCCATTTTCCTACAAATGACATCATTTTGTTCTTCTTTATGGCTGAGTAAAATTCCATCATGTGTATAGACCACATTTCCTGTATCCATTCATCTGTTGACGGACACCTGGGTTGGTTCCATAACGACTATTGTGAACCGGGTCTGCATGTATCACGATAGTATTCTAACTTTGGTTCTTTTAGAAAGATACTGAGGAGTGCTATATCCGGGTCATATGGTGGTTCCATTCCTAGCTTTTTGAGGAACCTCCATATTGATCTCCAAAAAAGTTGAAAAAAACTGAATTCAATAGTGCCTTAAAGAGTGCTCTCTCGACCTGTGGTGTGGGGTGCTCTTTGCCCTCTCCCCCAGGAATTGCCTCTTCTAATTTTCACTTGTTATTCTTACAGAATCCCCGGGACAACTTCCACACCACTGTCACCACCCAAGGATGAGCAATGCCCAAGGAGAGATATTTCTCAAAGCCACGACTCGGCTTCCTTGGTCAAACAATGGCTGTACTTACTTTGGGGGTGGGGGTAATTCAAGGAAAAAATACTTCACTGAGCACCATAGCCAACTGAATCTACGCTGTGAGTGACACAAGTGAACCTGGGGCCCAGGAAGCAGGGTGGTGTGGGAGCTGCCTGCCTGCGGGTGGCCGCCCAAGCAGCCAGCTGTTAGGTGCTCTCCCGGCAGAACTCAGCTTTCCAGGGAGTTGGTGAGAGGCCAAAGAGAGAGCACAGGTAGGGCTGATCAGGCTCATTGTACTTCAAGAAAAATAAACTCGTCAATTAAGAGACGTCCAGAGCTGCGTAATTACCCAGGGTAGAAGATAGCCCTGGGCACCTGGTTCTTTTCCTGGTGAAAGCCAAGACAAAAGCCAGTGCCGTGCTGTAATTACTGGTTATCCAATACTCTGCCAAAGGCCTGTGTCTGCAGTGTCAGGGTGACTCCACGTGGAATAGCACTCAGAGTGTCTGCCATTTCAGTGTGACAGTGAATATGGGGGCTCTCTCTGGGTCTGGTGACATTCCTGCCCTCGTACACGGCCAGAGCACAAGAGAGGGTGACTTGGTGAAATGATATGTTCCCTGGTCCTTAAAGACCCGGTAATGTGTCCTTCTGGGTCTAGAGACAGTGTTTCCATAAAACAGTACTGAACCCTCTTTTTTTGTACTGGGGATTGAACCCAGGGGCATTCTACCTCTGAGCTATACCTCCAACCCTTTTTAGTTTTTATTTTAAAAGAGGGTCTTCTCTTTTTTTTTTTTTTTGGCGGTACTGGGGATTGAACCCAGGGCATTCTGCCTCTGAGCTACACCCCCAGCCCTATTTTTTTTTTTATTCTTTATTTTGAAATAGGGTCTCACTAAGTTGCAGAGGGCCTCACTAAGTAGTTGGGGCTGGCCACAAACCTGCGATCCTCCTGTCTCAGCCTCCCAAGTACTGGGATTACAACCGTGTGCTGCCACGCCTGGCTTAAAAGAGGGTCTTGCTAAGTTATGGGTCTCCCTAAGTTGATAAGGAGTGGCCTCAAACCTGCAATCCTCCTGTCTCAGCCTCCCTTTTTACTAAAGCTGATTATGTATCCAATCTTTGGGGTCTGATGTCTCTTGACAAATGAGAATCATTCCAGACGGTGTGGGGGGTCTGCCTTCTGTCTGTTGTGTGTCAAAATTCCCCTGATAACCTCCAGCAATAGGGCTATCAAAATAGCTTGCTTGAAATTCTTGTGTAAAATCTCACAGTAGAAAAAATGGGAAGAACTTTCTGATATCCTTAATATGGTCATAGCCTCGGATTGAGAGTCCAGTACAGTTAGTAAAAGTTCACAGCTCTCACTCCTTTGTGTTCAGTCTCACAGGGAAGGGAGTCCCCAAAACATTGGGGGGTTTTGTTGTTTTGTTTTTGGTACTGGGGATTGAACCCATTCTACCTCCAAGCTAGTATTCCCCAGCCCTTTTTATTTTTTTACTATGAAACAGGGTCTTGCTAAGTTGATGAGGGTCTTGCCATGTTTCTGAGGCTGTCTTTGAACCTGCAATCCTCCTGTCTCAGCTTCCAAAATCCTGGGATTACAGGTGTGCCCCACCATGCCTGGCTCCACAAAACATTTTTGTCCCCAGCCTCAGTCTTGAATTCCCACTTCCTCCAGCGGCACCATTTTAAGCTCTTAGCTAGTTCCCCTTCTCTTATCCTGTTGTTCATCTCAGTTTCCTTGTACAGGAGCTCACCTGTACCTTCCTACCTGACACCACATGCACACACACACACACACACACACACACACACACACACGTATGCACACACGTGCACACCTATGAATCATCCTCCTATCACATCTGGTGGTACTTTTTGATGAAAGAGAGCTCTCACTATTTCATCCTGACCTCAGATGCAAATCTTGGCCAAGGCCTCTTTCTCACAGGTTGTGCCCCCTTGGGGATCCCCGTCTCCCCACCCATGACTGTACCTAAACTCTCTAGCACTCTGTGCTAATTGCATGTGTGGGGATCAGACAGGTCTGCCTTCCAATCATGCCTCAGCTGTGCAGGCTCTGAGATCTTGATCAGTTTCTCAGCCCTCTGGTCCACTTTTAATTTAGCAAGAAGACAATTTACTGATCTGAAAGGATTGCTGACAAGGATTAAGTGCGATTAGCCATGCCTGCACCTGATAGTTTTGCAAGAACAGGGCAGAATCTGTCTCTTGTTACTGTGTCCGTCATTACTGAGCGCTTCACCTTCCATCTCAGAGAAGCTTCAAACCTCAGGCAGGACTGGGGCTTCTCTGGCTTCCTGCAGATGAGGCAATTCTTGCAATGTTGAGCCATCTCAGAACCTTCCAGACCCCTGGAATTTGCTCCTCTTCCTGTGCCTCGTCCTGCAGAACCGAGGCCCAGTTCTCTCCGACCTCAGGGCTGACTTCCTTCCTCACATCCCAGGGATGTGTGTACTGAGCCACAGGTCCCCGGATTTGTCTGGCTGGGAACCATTGCACCTTGGCCAACCTGGGCCAGGTGGCCCCACTCTGGTCCCAAACCATGATCAAGCCGGCACTGCCAGTTTCGCTCTTATGTTTGGAGACATAGGGTGATTTCTAAGGTGGCTGAGGAAGAGACTCCTATTGATGGAGCGCAAGACCAAGCAGAGTACCTGAATCTTGCTAATTTGATTAAATTCTTTTGTTTTAGTCAACCTTTTCAGCACTATGGACCAAACACCTGATAGGCACAACTTAGAGGAAGAAAGGTTTTATTTGTCTCGGTTTTGGAGGTTTCAGGGGTTGGACCATGGTCAGATGGCTCATGGTGGCAGGACTTCAGGACATGGTGGAGAAGGAAAAATAATCCATGCTCAACTCATGAAGGAGGGAAGCAGAGAGAGGAAGAGGAAGTGGTGAGTGACAGATATAGTCCCTGGCCACGCCCCCAGGGATCCACCTTCAAGCCATGTCCCACCCCTGAACCTGGCTGCATTGTTAACACGGGAGGTTTGAGGGGACATTTTAAATCCAACCATAACATTTGTCAACATATCTCCTAAGAAATGACAGGGGAAGGAGACTGCCTTTTTTGGACCAATTATTATTCACTGTGTTTCTGATTACCTGCTCCCTAGCCCTCACCCCATCTGTATGAGTTTGCTAGAGTTGTTGTAACAGAGTACCACAGATGGGGCTAAAACAACAGAAATGTATTGTTTCCACATATGAGAGAAAATATATGACCCTTGGCTTTCTGAGACTGGCTTATCTCAGCATAATATTCTCTAGTTCAACCCATTTTCTGCAAGTGACATAATTTTGTTCTTGACAGCTGAGTAAAACTCCATGGTGTCTATATACCACATTTTCTTTTCATCACTATGCTGATGGACACCTAGGCTGGTTCCATAATTTGGCTATTATGAATTGTGCTGCTGTATATTATGCCATTTTCTTTAAGGGACTTGAGCGTCCGCAGACTTTGCTGTCCGTTGGATCCCAGAACCAATCTCCCATGAATACCAAGGGGAATTGAAAAGCCAAAGTGCAGAGTCAGGATCCCACACCTGAGGAGCATCAGGGCCTGGGCAGACCTGGGAAGCCCAAGCCCAGAAGGAACTCCGCGATGTCTTCCTCTGAAATGACAGAAGACAGCTTTGGCAGCCCGTGCAGTAGACAACATGTACCTCATCCTGCCTGGCTTGAGAAATCCTGGAGAACAGAAATGCCAGGACCTGCTTCCACATGCCAATTTCACTCAACATTCACCCAGACCCCTCGCAACCAGAGCTTCGTGCTCCACATTGGGGCTTCTAGAAACAAAAGACTGCAAGCCTCTGCCCTCCCTTCTCATCTCTCCCATGTTCCTGAGTTCTACCCCCAGAAGTCAGGGATCCACTTAGGCACAAAACCTGCAAGCAGGTTATGCTTAAACTCGGCTAGAAGCTGGAGACAGATCCTAGCTTGAAAGACTTGTAGGCTCCATCCCTGCATCTCACCTGTGTGCTTCAGGATTCCTGTGTTCCCAACCGAACCACGCAGGTCTTAATGAAGTCTCTGGGAAGGGGGACACTGTTTGTATTTTAACTCTTAGTGTTCTTTTTTTTCTTTGAAATTTTTACTTTTTTTTTATAAAACAAACTAGAAAGCTTTTTATTTTCTTTATTAAACATAAAAATTCTCCAGCCTCATAAAATTACTCAGCACATTAACTTTTTACACAAACGAGGTACTTTACCTATTTATGTGGTTTGTTATAGGGATGGACAGCAAAATAATTGACAATGAGCTTAAAACGAGTGCCTTAAGATTTGGTACCAACTGAAGAAATGATGACAACGAAGCTACAAACCATCAAAGCACAGTCTGACTTGCACAGAGAATTTCATGTGTGGGGATTGAAGGGCATTCTTTTTTGTATCCTGTATTGCTGCCATTTAATTACACATCCTAGAGTTTCAAAGAGGTACAAACACACATGCCCACAGCACTTGGTGTGTTTCCCTCCAGATCCCACCTACATGTTAGTGTAGGTCCTCCCTCCTCTCTCCCCTACGTGTTAGTGAGATTGATAGTGAAGCTATCTTGTATGGTTGTAACCTTATTTGAACTGTCCCTTCCCCCATTCTCGTTCATAGGAGATTCGGGCAGAAGGCGACTCCATTGTCCCCAAGAAAGACTCCCAAATGCGTTTGCCTTTTCCTCCTGGCTCCATCTCTCCAGCCTCTTAATCATTTCTGGGCCATTCCCCAGACTCCCCTGGCTTCTCTCGACCTCTCCTAAAAGCCTTCCTTCTGTACTAAATAAAAGGCAAGCTGAAACATCCCCTGAACCCAGAACGTTCTGGCTTTGTATGGCCTGCAATTTTTCAAGAATGAAAAAAATAATAATAAAAAGCCAAAAAACTTCTTTGAGAAATGAGTCAGAGACTTTAAAGCAGCTCCCCACGCGGTGGATTTTGTCTCTGCGGGTTTGATACCTTGGCTCTGCTTTAGACATTTCACATACTGGGGGGAAGGCCTGAAATGTTAATCCCTCAAGACCCTGCCACAGTTTACAGAAAGTGCCTCTGCCTTCAAAAGCTTCTGTGTTCATCAAGGTGATTAAAGCCAGGTCCCTGCCGATCGGGGACATTCCTTCACAGCTCCGAGCAAAACAGGGAAAGCTGCGATGATTATCAGCCAGCACAGCAGAGCTTCGCTCCTCTCTATGAAAATATACACGCTGACAAAATGAGAGATGCAAATTTATAATTTGTCTGATTTGATCACCTTTCAGCACAGGAAAATCTGGCTTACATATTCCATTAGAGGGCTGCCGTGGGGCCTGTACATGGAACACAAGGCCCAGCCTGGGACCCAGGAACAGAGTCCAAACTCTGATGCCACATTTTTCTTTTCTTTCTTTCCTTTTTTTTTCAGTACTTGGGATGAACTCAGAGGCATTTTAGCTCTGAGCTACACCCCCAGCCTTTATTTTTTAAATTTTGAAACAGGATCTCAATAAGTTTCTGAGGGGCTCGCTAAGTTGCTGAGTCTAGCCTCCAACCTGCAATCCTCCTGTCTCAGCCTCCCAAGTACTGGGATTCCAGGCATGCACCTCCACGCCTGGCCAATGTCACCTTCAAGATTGCAGGGCGATGTTCCAGTTCCTCAGGCAGGAGTGGTTCCCTATTCTCTATTCCTGCAACCCCTTGGTTGACCCTTCTGCAGCATGGGGTCTGTTGTGACTTCTACATCTGTCCTAGACCATGAGGTCCTTATATCTTCAGTGGGAGTCCATAACATCTTTCCCAAATTGCTGCAGGCTTCTCCCTGGAAAACGAGAAGGCAACTCTATCTCTATAAACATGAAATGGAAAGACTCAGTATCTTTGTTTCTGTCAAGACACAGCAGTCCCCGGCAAAGCTGTTGACAAGGCAGTTGGCTGTACGGCAGATCCAAATGGCACTGCTCCTCAGGGGTGGGGCTCAGTCAAAGAAGGCCTGGCCTCATGAGATGGAAGATTCACACAGGCGCTGAGAGCACATTCGTGGCTGGAACTCTCAGCTCTCTAACAGGTCTTTAGAAAGAATGTTATCAACATTATCAAAAATCAAAAACCATGCAAATTAAAACAATGAGCTGCTATTCTCCATCTATACCACTAATAAAATCTTTTAGAATTATTTTGAGAAGGCCAAAATCTGATAATTACTCTCAGACACTACTTTGTGTGTGGTAGAGAGCAGGGCGTGTGTACTGGCATATATTTTCTGAAGGGCATGATATTTTTAAGGAAAGAAGTTAGAGATATAAACAAAGATGCGAGCTTTCATATGCTCCCTGACACTTTATCTTACAAGTGAGAAGTTGGCTATGGCAACAAGTGAAGGTATCTCTACCAATTTCACTAACATGTACAGGGAGGGAGAAGGTAGACTGCAGAAGGAATTCACCAAGAGCTGTGAGCATGTATTTTTGTATCACATTGAATCTCACTCTGATGTACAATTGCAGTACACTAATAAGATTATTTTTAAAAACACACAAAAATTAAGAGAAATGGAAAACAAACCCAAAGATGCAGTAAGTGTGGTATATGCTAAGGTTTGCAGCAGTAACACGTAAGTGCTGAGATTTCAGTGGCTCAACATGGCAAAGGCTCACTTCTCATGTAAAGTCTGAAGTAGTGGGTCATCCCAGCTACTCCCAACCTCGGGTTCTGTCATCCCTGGGTGCTGCTGAGGGAAAGATCAGCAGGGCTGAGACTCAGCATCCACCATTCCTTCCCACAACTATCATTGAGATTTGGATACACAGACCCAAGAGTTCAGAGAAAGGAAATAGTGTGGCAGACCATGGCATTGACTCTACCGCTGCCTGGGTCCATTTTGTATTGCTCTAACAAAATGAGTCTGGAGCTTTGTAAGGAAAAGAGGTTCCTTACCACACACTTTGGAAGGCTAACAATTGAAGATAAGGTGGTCCAATCTGTTGGGCCTCTGATGAGGGCCTGCTGGCTGCAACGTGACATCACACTAAGACAATGGCATCATGTGGTAAGAGAAAGTGGTCACATAGTGAGAGAGGAAGCAACACACTGGGGAGGAGCTGGGCTCACTCTTATAACCACCCACTCTCGCAGGAACTAATCCACTCCCGTGTGACCAAACCAGCTCCATCTAACCAGCAGCGGTCTCTTCTAGAGGGTGCTCATGACCCATCACCGTCAACGAGGCCCCACCTCTTCAGGTCCCCCCACCTTCAGACACTGTTATATTAGGGACCAGACCTCGATGTGAGTTATGTCAGGACGAGTCACAACCAAACCACAGCAGCCACCCAGGCTGAGTGAGACGCCTCAGATCCACCCACAAAGCTTTGTGCAGCCAGCCCGTCTGCTAGCAAAGAGTGTTTGATGAGATGTGACCATCCCCACAAGCTGTTCAGCAAAACAGGGCATTGTGTTAAGTAACTGTAGACAGTGCATTGTCCCCCAAACACGCAAACATGCACATGCAAATATGCACGCTTGAAACCAGCACATTAATGGTAGGTAGAAGTACTTTTTCTTTTTTAATATACTTTTATTGGTGCTTTGTAATTATACATCATAATTCAAAGTGATAGAAACATACATGCACACAACCCTTGGTGTGTTTCCCTCCGTATCCCACCGCGCTCCCCTCCCCCCCCTCATACGTGTTAGAGAGATCGGTAGTGATACCGTCATGTATGGACATCATATTATTTGAACTCTTCCCTTCCTCAAGCCTCCCTTATTCCCTTCCCCGGTGCCCTCCCCCAATCCCCTTCCACTTTTCTACCGATCGCTCTCCTCCTTTATCCTTTTGTTTCCTATGTTCTCCCCAGTTTGTACATATGAGAGAAAACATACGACCCTTGACTTTACAACTGGCTGATCTCACTTAGCATAATATTCTCCAGTTTCATCATCCATTTTCCTGCAAATAACGAGACTTTCTTCCTCTTTATGGCTGAGTAGAAATTCATTGTATGTATATACTGCACTTTCTTTATCCATTCATCTGTCCACAGACACTTAGTTTGCTTTTTATCCTTCATTCTCTTTCAACTATTCTTCAGCTCTTCTTAGTAAACACACATCATCCTCAAAGTAAAAATAATTAGCAGAAGTTATTGATTAAAAGTGTGATCAATACTTTATGCTTCGCGCAATACATGTAGCAAGCAGTAACAACAAAGAGACTATGAAGTAATGAGAACTGTAAATATATTCATCCCAATTCTCAGGCTGGTGTTGGGGAGCATCTCAGAGAACTCCTCTGGCCCCTGCTGAAATGAGCCACTGTAACTGCTGTGTGGAGGACAGGGGAGCTATGGACAGGACTGATGGCACGCTATCCCGCCGAAAGCAGCAGCCTGGACTTGGAAGACGGAGACTATTTCCACACTTGGACATAGACCGCGGCTCCTGGGAGAGTGATCTCCACCTCTCACAGTCTCAGTTTTTCCCTGGGGTTGTCATGAATACATAAAACAGTGTTTCTAAAACGTGTTCTCAAGGTATCCAGCGATAAAAGTGTTCCATCGCTTAGCGACAAGCTGGACTTAGTCAAGATAAGCAGACTTCTTTATTTGCAGGGTTTATTTGATCTCCAAATACACTCCTGTGTTTCCTGAGTCACAGATAGAATCAGAGATAATATGTAATGCATTGCAAATGACATCCTCTGGAACCAGAACTCTGCCGGACGCCATGGAAACCATTCATTCAGGAGATGCTTCTATAAGAGGTGCATGCAGCCACACCGCTGTCTCCACGCTGTCTCCAGGCGTTGTGTCTCAGCTCCATCCTCTGCTGCGTTCACTCACTGATTCACTGGAGAGGGACGCAATCGGGCTGCTGGAGATTGTCTTTGTGAAGGACCATGGATCTTTTGTGAATGGGCCTCATCCTAGGAAAAAGGTAGGGGGAGCCGAGAACATCAGTGCATGCCTATAACCCCAATACTTGGGGGCTGAGACAGAAGGATCGCAGGTTCAAGGCCAGCCTCAGCAACTTAGCAAGACTCTCAGCAACTTAGCAAGACCTTGTTCAAAGTAAAATTAAAACAGGGCTGAGGTGTAACCTGGAGGTAGAATGCTCTTGGGCTCAATCCCTAGTACCAAGAAATAATAATAAAATAAAATGTACTGTAGTTTCATCTGTTTTCCTGAAAATCATAATATGCCCATATGTGACAGCTTCACTGACACCCTGGCTACCATGTACAGGGAGGGAGGAGGGAGGAGGTGGGTTAGGAACCACACCAAGAAATGTCCTGTGCGTATATGAATGGATCACTTTCACTCTCACTAGGATGACTAAACATATTGCACTAAAAAAAAATCTAAAAAAAGAACATCCAAAAACTAAAACATATCTGTGGCCAGGGGCACCCTACATTCCGTCAGTGTCTAACGTGCTCTACACTCTCCTTGCCCGACTTGGGAGGAGTCCTCTTTTCTCCTGTTTCCCTTCACACCGTCCCTCTGCAGAGCCTTCCACAGCACCTCCAGATGCTTCCGTAATCTGACTGCTGTGATCGCCTGCACCCTGGCCCGCCACCTTCACCTCCACCTGGGTTTCTAAAGTAGCCTCCTTACTACCATCCCTGCGTCCACCCTCAGCCCCTTACACTCCGCAGAGTAGACAGAGTCAACTGTCAAAACAAACAAGAAAAAATGGGCCATGCCACTCCTCACTCTAGAGCCTTCATAGCTGCCCATTAGACACAAGGTCAGAATCCTGATGAGGGCTCCATCCCCAGCCAGCATCCCCAAGCTCATCTCCCGCCATCTGCTCCTGGCTCCCCTTCCTCCACCCATGTTGGTCCCTTAGACATCTGACACGCAAGTGTGCTCAAGCTCAGAGAGTTGGCATGTGGGGCTCCCCTGCCAGGGATGCCCAGAGCCGCCGCCACAGGACCTCCTGCTTCCCCTGCCTCAGATCTGTGCTCGATGCTGTCTTCTGGGCCAGGACCCATTTATATCGCAGCTCCCACCCAGGGCTCTACAGCCTTGCTCAGCAACTTCCTCTGACCGACTTTTCTCCACCACGCTCACACTAGTGATACACTGCACATCTTTCTCACTCAATACTTGATACGATGTCCCCCAGAATGCAAACACAAGGCCTTGCAAGGAAAGGGTGCTGGCAGGTGCTGTTCTCTGCTGTATTTCCAACCCACGGGAAGTAAAATCTCACTCTGCAGGGATAGGAGGAAGAGAAATGAGTGAGAAAATATCCCCCAAGGGGCACTGAGTCTCCGAATTAAAACCCATAAAACACTTCAAAGAATAAAGGTCTGGTCAGGGGTAAATCATGCTCCGAGGCCACACTCAGAGGGTGTATCTGTCAGCATTCTCGCAGCCATAATCTAAAGATGTGAACACATAATTGGGGGGAAGAAGATTTATTTTCTTACGGTATTGGGTTCAGTTCATGTGAGGCCAGGGACTGCAGATCTTAGGGCATGGTGGCGGGAGGCGGAGGGAGGGAGAGCACATGGCTGTGCTCCTCACATCATGGAGGCCAGAAGCAAGAGCGAGCAGGGGGAGGAGGAACCATATATAATTTCCAAGGCCGCACCCCCAGGGACCACCTCCTCCAGCCACACTCTATCAGCCTACCAGGTACCCCCCAGGTAAATCCATTACAATGGATTTATCCACTTCTGGGATTACAACCCTCATGACTCAATACATCAGTTCCAAACATTAAGTGAGCTCTTTAGGGGACATTTTATATCCAACTATAACAGAAGGGAAGGATGAGGCATTTTTCTTGGTGTGAAATGCCATGCCTGAATGCCTCTCCATGTTCCCATCATGGCTGAGCTGGGCTGTGATCCGCCCACAGCTCCATGATCTCGTGGGTGTACAGGGAAGAGCTCTATACTGAGCCACCTCTTTGTTGAATATTTGTTCCCTTTTTCTCCCCTCTCCGCTCCTTTGTCTGTCATCTTTTTAGTTTCTTTCTGTGGGCTGAAGATACATACAGCAGATGAGCCTGAACCAGCCATAGGCATGCTGTGGGCCTACGATTTTCCTGCTGTGGAATAAGATGGACAGCCTCTCTCAAGTCCCTTAGCACTCTGGTAAGACATGAAGATCCTAAAATCCTTCAGCAACTGATTTTTATATGTGCAGGTGAGGTATTTATTTGTATTTGAAAATGTACTCCAGCCAGGTGTGGTGGTACACTCCTATCATCCTAATATTTGAGAAGCTGAGGCAAGAGGATTGCAGGTTTGAGGCCAGCCTCAGCAACTTAGCAAGACCCTCAGCAACTTAGTGAGACCCTGTTTCAAAATAAAAAATAACATAGGGCTGAAGGTGTAGCTCAGAGGTAGAATGGCCCTGGGCTCGCCCCCCAGTACCAAAAAGAAAAAGGAAAAGGAAAAAACTGTACTCGATGGAGATTAAGCTGATTTATTGCATCTAAAACAAACTTTGGTAGCACTCTTTTGTGAGTCAGCATGCAATAGGAAATGGATCACCATGCTGAATAAGCAGGACAGACCCGCGCGTCTCTAGGCAGTGTTGAGATACACTTTCTTGGCTAATCTGGGATTGCTGACAAAGAGCTCTCCAGGAGAGCACAGAGGCACAGCAAGGCTGAGCCCGCACCCGCGTCAGATGGGATGCAGGCTGTTGCTCATCCTCGGAGTCCTCGCCTAACTTGAGCAGCACTTGCACTTGGGAGGCCTAGTCTTCCAGGAAGTGGTGCTGCTTGAGAAGATAAATAAACCGAAACTGTCACAACTCTTTGCTTTTCTTCCCTGGCCATGGCTAAAACGTAAGGGGCCTTGAGGAGCCAACAGTAATGACAGACAAGTACCAGATGGAGACATTTAGCCCAATGTCCTATCAGCCCAGGTGGCTCCAGTCCCAAGCACTCCATCTTCATTCACCAAACCTTCGTGATGAATGAGGAAGGCATCCTCAAAAGACAGACCTGGAGATTCTTTGAGATTTTAGGCCATGCCCTCCTCGGTCTTTTAAGAAGAACCAGCGCAAGGCCAAAGGGTCTTCTGTGAGTTCTTGTCCCTGCCGGACTCTGCAGGCCCCTTGCACTGTGGCAGTGGGTTCATTTAATGCGGTACAGAACCAGGTGGCGATGCTGTGAGGTTTAGTGTCATTGCTGCCCTCATTTGAGGGCTCACCATCCTGCCAGAGAAGACAGCCGTACACACATCCTGAGACACGTGAGCGATGCGCCTCCTCTGCTTCCTGCCTCCACAACTTAGTTTCCTGAAGCGCTTTCAGAGAAGCATAAGCGCACAGACCTGCTCCAAAGAACAGACGGAGAAGCCACGGCTCCTGGGTCCCTGGTGGAAGCTACCCCAGGACCCCGAAATATGAACCAGAACATCCATGCAGCTCTTACTCAGCAGCTGTGGCCCACTCCAAGCCCAGTGAAGACGCACGATGGACCATCCAAGTTGAAGAGGCTGGGACACAGGAAAGAAAAACAAACATCTGCCTGATTATACAAGTAAACTAAGGAAAACAAAACTCACAAAGAACAAAGGCAATTATCAAAATGGAAAGAATTCATTGTTCTGTATTAGTACTGAGATTGGTGTGCATGAACTGAATTTGCAAACCCAAAGAGGAAGGAAGACATGCAGACGGAATAAAAGTAAGACTTGGCAATTACGACTTAGAAGGAACCCACTAAAAACAATAATGCTAAAAACAAAACAATAACTCCATCAACATGCAACTGGAATACACATTCCTATTCTTCCTGCTGAGCACAGCTAAAACATGGACATTATCAAACAAATATTAGAACGCTAAAAATAGAAAGACAAAAGGGAAGACTATGTAGGGAACTCACATCCCAACAAGAGAGACGGTGATAAGCTCTTTGGGTTTCCTTTAGGCCACACACATCCCATACTGGATCCCAAAGAAGCTAGCAACCTAGAAATGCCAACAGGTACAGATACAAAAGGTTTTCCAGGGAAACCCTATCTTCTCTAGCCAAGGGAGCAGAAATGGAGCCGCCTCACGGGACATTAAAGTTTTAGACACTAACTAGTCTTCTCCAGCAGGACGCTGGGAAGATGCCAGCAGACCACCTCCACCCCGCAGCAGTGTGGACAGCCACCTCCCACCCTCGCAGGAAGGAGAGGAAGAGGCCACAACACCTCCAAAGGGACAACAGAGAAGACATGTGGCAAACCTGGAACTCTTGCTAAGCAGTAATGGTTCCTCCCTGCTCCCCACAGTGTTCAGAGCCCAGATTTCAAGCCGGGGCTGCAGCCAAGCCAGGTGAACAGCTGGCTGGTGCCATATCCCCAGGTACAGACCACTGGCTGAGTGCTCAGAGCTCAGTGTCCCCAGAAGCCAGAACAAGGGAGTCACAAAGAGACTGAGTGAAAGAGGCCAGGGTCAGGGCAGCTGAGATCTGAGATCGGGTCCCTTTCTGCAGACCCTTCGGGTATAACCCCCGCCCAAGGCCTCCGCCAGCAATCAACACATCACTAAAATGTTGGTTGTCAATCAAGTGTTTATACATCAAACCCTGCTCAATGTAGTGTAGTTATCCCCCAAAGAAACCACTGACTCTTGGCAGCCACAGTCAACCTAGATAGTGGATTGGCTGTGGGGCAAGAGTGGGAAGTGGGGTTTGAAATGCACTGGAAAGGGCAGTATAACCACTGGGGAACCAGAGGCCCTCAGCCCTCTGCAACCAGGACCTGGTGCATTGCAGGAGGCATCAGTCAGCTTCCTGTCACTGTGACGAAACACCTGAGGTAAGCCACCTATAAGAAGGAAAGTTCATTTGGCTCATAGTTCCCATGGTTGCAGACCATGGTCAGTTGTCTCTGTTGCTTTTAGGCCATGGCAAGGCAAAACATCATGGCGGGGGTGGAGGGCAGAGCAAAGCTGCTCACCTCCAGGCAGCTGGGAAGCAAAGAAAGAAGCAGAAGGGACTGGTACCAATCTCCTCTTCAAGGATGTGCCTTGAATGACCTTCCTTCCACACAACTCTGCATCTGGAAGGTTCCACAACCTCTAAATCTTACCACAAGCTGAGGACTAAGCTTTTCATGCATGGGCCTTTGGGGTGCACTCAAGATCCAAGTATGGCATGGGGGCAGGAACAAGTCAGCCCCTGAAGGAGGAAGTTCAGAGGAGTCCAAGCCCTGTATTAATTAGTTGGATGGTGATTGTTCTTCCTTTCAGCACTGTGTCTGTGCATCTGAGTCTCTGTGTCTATGTCTGTCTTTGGACCCATGACTATATATCAACATAATTTTGTGACTAGTATTTTTAGTTAAGGTAGATGGTAATGGTCCTCCCTTGTCCATGTAGACTCACTTCATCCTGACTCAGCTACCAGTAGCTTTTAGTGTTTGCTCAGGGTTGAGTCATTGGGATTGGTGTTTTCCGGGTTGATGCAGCCCAGGGTCAGCAGTGGTACCCTGTGTCTCTGACCACTGATGCTTGGAGCCTGCGGGCACATTCTCCTAAGCATGCAGCCAAGTGGAGCTGGAGCAGGGTATTAGTGTGGTCCCCTCTGACCCTGCTTTCAGTCTTGGCCCCAGGGCTCCCAGCCCTGCTGCTCCAAGTGGGGCTGGTTTACCAGCTCCATGGGGAAGCTTATCTCTTCCTTCCCAGTGCTGAATCCTGGAAATCTCTGGCACCAACGCCTTTGGCCTCCTTTCCCTCAAAACTTCCTTTGCGTCTTCAGACTGCATTTGGCACCCTTTCAGCCTTCTAACTTCTTTGTAGCTTGCTGCAATATGTTCAACTCAAAGGTAAATACATGGAGCCAACTTAACACCACAAATCTGGAAAGAGTCCTTTCTTAAAGTAAGATAGATAGACTAAAGAGATGGTTCAAAGAGGCAGACTAGCTGTCATGGTTAGATGTAGAATGTCACCTGAAGAGCTCATATATTAATGTCCAGAGTTGACATAATTAAGTCATGTGGGTTGTAATCTCATCAGTGGGAAAACCTATCCTAATGGATTTACTAGGTGGTAACCTAGGTGGGTGGGGTGCGACTGGAGGAGGAGGTATGTTCCTGGGGGTGGCCCTGGTGACTGTGCCTTTGTCTTTGAATCCCCTTGCTTGCTCTCTTACTCCCAGCCTCCATGATGTGAGAGCAGAGCCTTTCCCTCTCTTTCTCTCTGCTTCCCACCACCATGCCCTGAGCTCCACAGACCTGGCCTAACATGGACTGAACTCTGAAATACCCAAAACTGTGAGCAAATAAATCTTCCTTCTTCTAAGTTGTGCGGTCAGGTTTATTGGGTCACAGCAGTGAGAATACTGTCTGAGACACCAGGTGAAAAGAAACCTGAGAATCTGAAGAATTTGAGTCGCAGAAAGAACAGAGCACATAGGTAGGAATTCTCATTCAACAGGTCTGGACCCTGTTAAGTGACAGGAGACACAGAGAGGGGGAACAGTAGGGATCCATAACCCTAAGAGAGGACAGGAGATTATGGGTTCTGAACCCTAATCGGAGCTACCCCCAGCCCTGCTGTGGTGAGGCAGAACACCGTGGCAGGGGCAGGGAGGTATAAGTGGCAGAGCAAAACTGCTCATCTCATGACAGCTGGAAAGCAAAGAAAGAAACAGGGAGGAACTGGGTGACAACATTCCCTTCAAGGGCATGCACCAAGTGACCAGGGACCAGAAGGTGCAGGACGCAGCCTGCATGACATTTCCTCATGGGTGTTAGGGTCCTGGAACTGCATTCAAGTGACTATGGCCCCGTGCCCATCAGCCTTGCTGTCCAGAGCTACAGCAGCACTGGGAGCTGGTGCCATTGGGTCTGGTGCCCCAGAACCCAGGAAACAGCCACTGAAGCAAAGTGCTCTGCCAGAAGAGAGAACTCTGGTAGTCACAAGCTTACTGCGAAGCTCAAGTTTTAAATATAGTTATCAGAAAATCCAAACATTGTGCACTGGAGAGCAAGGAGGTGAGGAAGCACACGGCAAGGAAGCACTGTGCACTCTTTGGATGGGGAGAGTCATGATCGCTGTGCTTTTAGTGCTTGGGCTATAAATAGCCAAGGGGAAGAGCTTCTCCCATGTATTCTTTCAAATTCATAGGCACACACACACTTTAATACTAGCTTGCATTTTCAGATGGTTCAAAATCCACAATAAATGTGCAGTGGTTTGAAAGTAAAATGTCCCTGGGACCTCCTGGTCTGCAGGCAGCTGTGCTGGGCGGGGATCCCTGGGAGTTTGACCTTGGGGATGATATATGCCCTCACCCCACGCCTCACCCTCTGCTTTCCACCATCCATCATGCCCTGAGGACCTGTAGTCTCGGCTCCTGAGGTGCTGTTATAAATGGACTACATATGTAGACTGGAATGTCCAGACCTGTAAGCAGATAAACCTTCCTTCCTCTAAGTGCTGCATGTCAGGTGTTGATTGATTGATTGATTGATTGATTGATTTGGTACTGAGGACTGAACCCAGGGCCATTCTACCTCTCAGCTACTAGCCTAGCACTATTTTATTTTTTATTTTGATACAGGGTTTCACTAAATTGCTGAGACTGGCCTCCTGTTTCAGCCTCCCCAGTACTGGGATTATAGGTGTGGTTTACTCCTGAAATAAGGATACCTAGGCAAGAATCAGGCTGCGAGGTAGCAGGATGCTGGTCCCCCACCTTGCCAGAACAAATGATTGTAATTCATAATGACAAGCATCCTCCATGGGTGAGTAGGCGTGACACTTCGTAGGTGTGTCATGGGTCCCATAGAGGAAGCACACAATTTACTTCCTTAGTCCCACTACAGCTCATCCCAACTCCTGCTGAGGACCAGGTGGGGCTTTCTGCAGACATCCATCAACAAAACAGTGACAGACAGCACTGACAAGGTTCCAGAGTCCCACCGCTCAGACATTTTTCACAGGCTTTTTGGTGTGGCCAAAGAGGAGGAGGAGGAGCAAAGTCAGTATGTCTTGAGAAATTAGGCACTTCTATTTTCCAGCAGTTTTGTGTATTCACACACTGACCTCTCCCAAGTAAGTCAGATGACAGACCTAGCAAGACACTGGGAATGTGGCTCAGTGACAGAGCACTTGCCTCCCACGCACAAGTCCCTGGGTTCAATCCCCAGAACCTCAAAACAAAATAACAAACAAAACTGTGGCAGGTCAACTTGTTGCAAAAAGAGTGAAATCTCAGAATCTTACAATTTAGCCAGCTGCAATGGTACACACCTATAATCCCAGTACTTGGAGCCTGAGACAGGAGGATCACAGGTTTAAGGCCAGCTTCAACAACTTAGCGAGACCCTGTTTCAGAAATAAAAATTAAAAGTGCTGGGGGCGTAGCTCATAGGTAGAATGCCCCTGGTTTCAATTCCCAGTACCAAGAAAAGAAACAAAAACCAGAGCTGGCAGCAGTTGATTGATTTATGATGTGGACAGTGGAAATGAATGGAGCTGGTTTCCGGGTGAAGATGAGCTGCCTACACAACTCCTGGAATATCTGGGCACATACTCAGAGGCCGTGAGGTTTCCAAGCTCCCAAAGCCAGTGCGTGAATGACTCCAAGCATCAGAGTGAAAACCATCGTGACGGCGCTATGGTATTTTGCAAGATTTCCTAGGGAGCCTCAGGAAAACTGAAAATTCCATAACTCTAGCAAGGGTGGGACTCTATTTGCTGAGGCAAAGGAAGAAATCATAAATATCATCAGGGTCACGAATACAGGATTACTACCCTCCATTCGCCTCCAAGTGCGGCTCGCCTTGAGGTCTCAGAAAAGGCATGTCCTGCTGACACAGCAGTATCACGCTCCTCTACACAAGGCTGCAAACCCACCCAACCTCTATCTTGGGAACTGGAACGTGCTTGGAATCTTCCATCCAGAAAACATGGAAAATTGGTGTTCATCCTGGTCAGATGATGAAAGCATTTGTGTCCGAAATGTTAACAGTGAATGTTCATTTAGTTGCGAACAACAATATAAATAAAACTGAAAGTAAATTGCATTTGCAAAAGGTAAATAATGTGTTAGCACTTGGATTCCAGCCACATAAGGGAGCTGTGGATGTGCCAAGGAATAAGGGCGTACATTCAATTGTTAGTTAGACCTAAGGCGCCCGCCATGTTGGCACTGGAAGACCTCAGGCAACTTTAGCCAACAACTTTTTCTCTAAGCCAGATAAGGTTATGACACTTGAAGGAAGAGCCATGGCTGTGTTCTAACAGCTGACACAAACAGATGTGGACAAGACAGGAGCTTCCTGGTATGGGCAGCAAGTTCTGTGTTACATCGCAACAAATGGAGAAAACGCTGCAACTCATTCAATTACCAAAACATAGCCCCATTTATGATGCAATTTGGAATTCTGGCTCTCCTGAGTTTTATGCTACTTATGGTTTGATGCCTGCCAAAGCTGTGATTTTCAACTTGATTTTCAACGGGATCCTGTGCTTGACTTTGGAACTGGTGCTGTGAGCAGACTCCTTACTCCTCGGGCCATAGGTTAGTGCTAGGTAGATTTGGAAATCTGAGGGACAAGTTCAAATGTGCGATGTTAAAAGCTACAAGCTTATTTCCAAAAACATAACCTCTGATCCTACATATTTTGCTTCATGCCTAGCTGGGGGGCACAGTTTAACAGCCACAGCCTCCCGAGTTGACCATTGATAATGGATACAAGCTTTGGCACATACCAGCCCTCACCTGTACAAGTATCGTATGTCATTGAATGCAGATATATAGCGGGGTTCTTAGCAGCCATTTTTGGATGAGCTAATTCCAGCAAAAGCAGTAACTTATCGAGGAGTTCCAAGCAAAGCCCCCAGTGAGGAACCTAACCTTGCAGTGGTTGACAGACTCCCAGCACTAAGAAATAAACCAATCACCACCTCCCAGCTACACGAAGGGAAATCACCCCAGAATAAGAAATCACAACCAGGAAGTGATAAGCCATTATCCCAAGCAGCTTCTAAAAAATCAAAGGTAATACAAAGCTCAGAAAGCTGCAAAGCAGAAAGTTAAGAAGGGACAAAGCACCTGTCCTGACCCCAAAGAGCACACCCTAAGATACAGTCTCTCAGTTATCATCTGGAGCCCCTAAGATGAAAAATTCAAGAACCTAAAGAATAGAAAGTAAATGAACCTTGAAAGAACAAGGAGCAACTGAACCCAGCTAGAAAATCAGTAAGTCTAAGTCAGGAAAATTCTGAGGAGGATTTGGATCAGACAGAAAGTCAGTTAGCAAAAAGCAGTGGGAATCCATCCATGTTAAACCCATGAGAGCAGGCTGCGTATCCACGCACCCACGCGGCGTGGTTTTCTACCATCCTGAACATTTATCCAAGCTTTGGAACAGATGTGAAATCATTTAATTGTGTCTATTGAGTTGACTTCTCCTTCAATGCATGTTATGGAAAAGACACATAAATTACTTACTTCCGTTTAACTCACTGAGAGACAGATGTCATTGTTACTGAACCAATCATTTGGGTACCAAAAGGACCGCATATATGAAGAAAGCATTTCAAATTCAAATAAACATAAACCCTTAGGTTTGTTTAAAGAAGGCAGAAAAACAGACAAGGTAAACAAGTGTTTATTCCTGCAGCCATACAAGGAGCGGCTTCTTCCTCTGGGGCTTGTACTAACTCGCCAAGGATGCCCAATGACTTAAAGGAAAATTGACTTGCTTTCTCACTCTCTTCCTTAGGGAGTTCTTCAAGTATCCACAATTTTTTTAAAACACAGATTCAGGCTCTGCTCTGTCCAGTGCTCCTGTGTAGTCCAGACCCTTAAAAGAGGCTGAATATGCACTCCGTGTTATCATTGCTCCTCGCATAAATTGGGCGGTCTTGTTGGTGGCCTGAAGCAGGGACAGAGCTAGACAGGAAACTTTGGTGTGCCAAGCCTCCCATTTATTCATGCATATTTATTTTATATTTCCTACAAGCTAATCTTTGTCTAAACATAGTAAAGATACAACAAAAAAAATCCCATGTGGGGTCTGTCTGCAAAGACATTAATAATATATGTGGAAGTTTCTAGCAGATAACACAATTGAAAAGAGAAACTAGAATATGAAAAAAGAGCAGCCATCCTTTGGTACCCAAGGGAAATTCTTTCCTGGACTTCCCACAGACTCCAAAACCCCAGAATGTTCAAGCTTCGTATACAACATGGTGTAGTACATATTTTCATATAAACCGTGCACATCCTCCTTGTCCACTAAATCATCTCTACATTACTTGCAATGCCTAATACAATGCAAATGCTATGTAAATCGTTGTTATATTGTTTAGGAAATAAGAAGAAAAAAAGTTCAACATGTTCAGTACAGATGTGATTTTACCCCAGATATTTTCGATATGTGGTTGGTTTGATCTGCAGATGAACCTTGCAGAAGGCTGACTATACTAAGTGGCAACAAAGGGACCCAAGGAAACTGCTTTGAGAAATCAGAGTGCAGACCAGCAACGCCATCCAGAGAGAAGGCCTGGGAAGTCCCATTTCCTCCAGCACACCCTGAAATTGTGGCAAGCTGACCACAGCTGCCTGAAGAAGCCAGCAGAGGCAGGTGACACTTTGGGGGCAGGCACGGCCCTCCTGGAGAGTGGTAGATCTCTGGTGGTTTTTCTCCATTTTCAGTTTTATCTTGAATATAAATCTGAACTGTGGCAAGACACAGAATCTCTTTCTTGGGATTTATGCAATGGATTCTGGGAGTTATACAATGGATTCTAGGTGTGATCACCATCCATGTATTACCTATGGATAGGGATCAAAATTAAAATCTGATATGTTAGATGGCTGTCCAGAGCAAAAGCAACTCCATTTTGTGAAGCCTTTCCACATACTGGAAAAATCCCCCTTCCCTATCTTGCTTGGCACAAACCACAAGGGACCTTTAGATAACTCCTTTCCTGCCTCAAGGACACCCCCACTTTCCCACCTTACGAGCTATCTGCCAGAATTTGAATTTCCCTCCTGATTAACCTATATAAACCCTCCGCCTGTACGTGGACGCAGGTTCCATCCTTTCTTGGAACCCCCCCACACATGTTTTATCTCAATAAAGCCTGTTCTGCCATAGAGCCATCTCTTTCTCACTTTCCCTTCTCTCCCCCAATCCTTTCATACCAGTTAAATTTAACAATGTTTATCTCAGCAAGAAAAGGTTATAGAACTGGGCGGCACTCAGAATGGAAGATGGTTCAAAATGCCCCCATCTGCACCATAGTAACCTGTATTTATAACCAGAAAAACAGGAACTGCCTCACAGAGCCCACCTGACTGGTGTAGTTTGCCTTTTGCCTGACTTGGGCATCATTTGGCAGTCTTCAGCCTGGGATTGGCTGAGGGTTTGGCTGCTATGATTGGTTACCAGCTGCTTGGTTACCAGGTATACACTTTGTTAGGTCACAACTTGCTCGCCCATCAAGCTAGGTTGCAGTTCACTATGTGTGGTGACCACTTTGGGCCAAATTTTATCACTCAAATATGGAGACTGATTTAGACCAAATTGAACATCTGATTCTGGAGAACTATGCCACACTCCCAACTCCCTCTGTCCCTCCAACCCCACACCTGCAGGGTAACAGGATACTACTGTACTTGAATGCTATAACATGGGAGCAGGCTTTGGCTGGGGGGGCATGTTCCACTTCCATGGTTCTCAACAAGCTTTGATGGTGGCTAGTGAAAGAGGTATGTAAAACACCAGCAGACTCAGAGGTCATTGGGAATTAAATAATTACCCGGGGCAATAGCTGCTTAGACATGGGAACCTCTCCCAAAATAAAGGTCCTAAACATGACCCTACTTGCCAAAGAGGGAGAGAAGAAGTAGTCTTTCCTTAGAATAATCCACCCAAGCGAGCCTTGCCGATGGCATTGCCAGAGCCTGAGCCAATGTGGCCCTCGTGATGGTTCATCTGGATTGTCAACTTGCCTGGATGAGAGACACCTAGGGTTACATGACTTTGGGTGTGTTGATGAGATGATTGGCATGTGGAACAGCGATTGAGGCGGAAGTCCCACCCTGAATGTGGGCGACACTGTATGACAGGCTGGGGGCTCAGATGGGACAAAGAGAAGAAGGAGGAAGCAGCTTGAAGGCCAGCGTGGTTCTTCCTGGGTTCAGGCGTGTCCGCTCTCTCCTGGGATGTCGGACTCCAGCTCCTTCACTCTTCTAACTGGACTCTAGCCACAATTCTCTGGGGAGCTTCCTGGCCTCTCCATCTTGGACTGGGATTGCATTAGCAGTTGCTCCTGTTCTGAGACTCCAGCTTTTGGACCGCTCGGCCAGCTGCTGGGTTTCTCCAGCTTTCACAGGCAGGCGGCCACTTGGGACCACACTGCTTCTGAGGGTGAGCTGATTTGATAAATCCTTTTCTGTAATACACATATCCTGTAAATTCTGTTACTCTAGAGAATACAGCCCTCATGAGGTTTGCAGGCACCACAGAGAAAACCAAGTGCAGCTTCCACGTGATGATAAGCAGGTCTTCCAGGGAGTCCTAGAAAAAGTCTTAAAATTCCTCCTTCTGCCGGCCTTGCCCTCTGACCCTCACCCTTCCTTAATCCTTTGACTGGAAAAACTATAGAAGAAGCGCTTCCTTCCTACAGCTCCTGGAAACCTGGTTCCCGTCATCCCTACAGCCCAACCCTTCCTCTGGGAGAACCTGATTGAAGAGAGTGACCCAGAGATTCATCCTCAGGGCTGAAACTGAGGTAGGGTAGAGAAATAAAAGAAAGGAGACGTAAAGAGAGAACAAGGAAACTAACTAAGCCGGTGGCAAAGTTCCCCCAACACCCTTACTCCCCATCCAGATCTGTTAGTACCATGTCTCTGGGGAATTTTCAAGTCTTTACTAATTACCTGAGCACTGGTGACCATCCTGAAAGAGGTATCTGTTGATCAGACAACAGAGACCACACAAAAGACCTGAAAGGGTGGCCGGACAGCACACTGGAAATTCACAAAATCCCTTGAACTGTTCATTATCCAACCTAGAAATAGTTAAGCAGGAGAGATACCTGTTGGTCAGAGGACAGAGGTCACATAAAAGAGCAATCTCCTTGGGCACTGTTAGCTGTCCTTGAATAATTTAAACAAAAAGAGTTACCTATTGAGATGCCAGTAAAGGCCCCATCAAAACCCTGCAGATGACCCAAATACCCTAAACCATCTTGTGACAACCAGCCTGAGGTCATCCTCACATGCCTCCTCCTACCCACCCCTCAGAAGATTCTCCTAAAAGAGCCATGAGCCCCCAAAATGTCTCTTTCTCACTCTTGAAGTGGCCCACATTCTCCCTTGAATGTGTGTTTCTTGCTTTCCTAAAATAAATCTCTATGCCTCTGACCAGCTCATGCTGAAATTCCTTTCTGTCACATAAGCCAAGGACCCCTCCGGTCCGGAGTTGCAGCCCCTCTCCCCCTCCCTGGGAACCCCTCCAGAACCCTTCACAGAATCAAGCCTTCTCCTGTGGTGACAAAACCAGAGATGAAGGAAGGACCTGGGAAGGCCAGGGAGAGTTGGAAGCTTCAAATCCAGCCGAATTCCACAAGCTGCTTTTGTGCTCGGTCTGGGAAGGAAGCAGAGAAAAGAAGAGTTGTCTTCTGTGGCACTCGTCCCTCCTGCCTGGCTCCCCACCTTTTCCAGAATGCTTACTGGGGCGCCGGGACCCCGGGAGCACAGTTGTCATTTGCAGTCATAGGACCAGCCTCATACAATCACTAGCCTCCTGGGAACCTGCTCTCTCGCCTTCCATAATAAGAATCTGTCACATCCATTCACGTCATGGTACAATCTACTGAGGCCTTCCATATCTGTTCATTCAAATCACTTTACTGGAGAAAGTACCATGTGAGGCTTGGGGGACCAAACAATGAACAAGACAGGGATGGCTTCTGTCCTCGAGGAGTTTACAGCCTAGTGAGGAGATGGGCATCAGTAAATGCAGTAGACCAATGACAGTAAAGTACATGTCTCCCTTGGTATCAGCAGGGGATTGGTCTGGAATCCCACAAAACCAAAATCTGGGGATGTTAAAGGCCCTTATATAAAATGGCATAGAGTTCATATACAACATAACACATCCTCTCTGCTATGGCTTGGGTTTAGAATGTCTCCCCAAAAGCATGGTCCCCATTATAGGAAGGTGCAGAGGTGGGGCATGGCTGGAGGAGGTGGGTCACTGGGGGCTTGGCCTTGGGGACTATATATGTCCCTAGTCCCCTCCTCTCACTCTCTGCTTCCAGCCCCCATGATGTGAGAATGGCGCTCCTCTGCTATACCTTAGAGCCATGGTTTCTGCCTTGGAGTCGGTCAACTATGGACTGAATTTCTGAAACCATGAGTCCAAATAAACCTTTCCTTCTCTAAGTTATGCTTGTCAGGTATTTTAGTCACAGGGATAGAAAAGCTGACTAAGGCATCTGTAGGTTACTTATAGTACCTATTACAATGCAAATGCTGTATGAGTAGTTGTTCTACCATATTGTTTAGAGAATAACAATATGAAAAAAGTCTACATGTTCAGTAGAAATTTTTTTTTACCATTTTTGATCTGCAATTGGTTGAATCCACAGATGTGGAACATGCACATATGAAGGGCTGATTGAACTGCACACTGCAATAAGTGTTGAAAAAAAATGAAACCTGAGAGAGAAAATATTCTATTAATAATTATACCAAATATAAATGGATGAAATTCTCAAATTAAAAGGGTAAGGCAGGAAATGGGAAGGACTGCTTATTGGCATGGGGCACCCTTCTGAGGTGATGGAAATGTTTTGGAATGAGCTAGAAGTGATGGTTGTGCAACCCTGTGAACATAATAAATGCTACCAAAATTGTTCCCTTTAAAATGTTAATTTGGTGTTATAGCTTACCATTCATAGATCTGAAATCACTCAGCATAATCATATACACACTTATTTACTAGAGAACTACAAGTTCATGTTTTGCACCACAAGATCTATTTGTATTTGAAGTTAACTTAAAATCTTCCATTTCAAGCATAAGCACATATATTATATATAAAAAGTTAGACATGCCAACAATCTTTTTCCCTTTTGCTAAATAGGCCGTTGCACTCTGTGGACAGTGGCAGTCATCTCAGATGGGATTCCTGGGTCTCAGTGTTTATAATAAGCGTTTCCTTAGCCTGTTTTTTCCCCAGGATAACTTCCCCAATTATCTTTGTATTTTCTTCTTGGTCAAGTTTCCCATCCTTAAGTCCTTACTGTGGTTGTCTCCAGAGCCCACCCCAAGGGTCTTCATATTCTCCCCTCATTGAAGTTATTTCCGGGGCCCCATTCTCTCTCTCCCTCCTACAGGGGCACCCTGAACCTGCACCCAGTGCCATGGCTCCCCACCTGGGATTTGCCATCTGGCTCCACCCTCCCTGCCTCCCTCCCTTTCTGCACTCAGCCATCTCAGCTTAGCTCTGGCCCCACCTGTTTATTCTGCTTCACCAGGCCAACTGCACACTTGTCTCTATTGGAATATTTTTATTTCTGGTTTCTCCTCTAACTGAACAAAGTAGCTGAATTATTCATATCTCATAGAGGTAAATGCCTTACTTGGAGAGTAGAGTAGCTTTGACCGTTTTCTGCTGCTATAACAAAATACCCAAGATTGGGTACTTTATAAAAAAAAGAGGCTGGGCGTAGTGACGCACGCTTGTAATCCCAGTACTTTGGGAGGCGGAGACCGGAGGATCCGGGTTCGCGGCCAGCATCAGCTCTCTCTCTCTCTCTCTCTCTCTCTCTCTACTTAGTGAGGTCCTCCACAACGTCGTGAGACCCGGTTTCAAATAAAGCATAAAAAATAGGGCTGGGGGTGTAGCGCGGAGGTAGAACACTCCTGGGTTCAATCCCTGGTACCACACACAAAAAAAAGAGGTTTATTTAGCTCATGGTTCTGAAGCTTCCAGAGCATGGAACCAGCATTTGCTCAGCTTGCGTGAGGCCCAGCCTCATGGCAGAGGGCATCGCAAGAGCAGGAGCACATGTAGTACTGGCGTGTGATGTGTGTGGGAGGGAGATTCAGGGGAGGTGCCAGGCTCCCTAGAAACCATGCATTCTCAAGAAAACGAATCCGGTCCTGCGACACCTGCATTAACTTCTTCTACCAACAGTTCCCCATTGCCTAAGCACCTTCTACCAACTCCACCTCTTAAAGGTCCCACCGCCTCAGCACCATCACACAGAGTCCACATTCCCAGACATGACCTCTGGGGGCCACACTGGCACCACACCCTAACCACAGCAGACTCCCTTCAAACACTCTGGGCAGGTGAGCTGCACTGTGTGAGCCTGGGCTCTGGACAAGAGTCCCAGCACGGGTGTCTGTCCTGGGCAGCCCTTCCTCCTGCACTCCTCTTCCTGTGAGGCCGGTCTCACTTCCCTGGCCCCGTCTTCCCCCGTGTCCTGCCTTTAGTCTCCATTTCTGCCCTTCCTCTGTATTTTAATGACCTGCTGGGGACTCTTGTCCCTGCTGGAAGAATCCAGCTTTTTACCGTTTGCCTCTTCATTCTACATGCTCCTCTGCTTGGACTTACCCTTGGGCTCATGGGTGGTTCATGACTGGAGTTTTATTCCCACACAGCCAGTGTCAGCCCCGGAAGAGAGGAACCGAGTCATATGCACAGTCTCTGCCATACTCCAAGCACAGATCTGCTTTCCTAAGAAAGACAAGTTCCCTAAGGACAGGAAACTCACAATATGTTGACAAGTTCACAGTTAAAGAGTTTAGAAAATGGTTTCCTACATGGATTGTTTTTTCTTGTTGGACAAGGATGAAGATATTTCTCTTCTACCCCTTGAAATTGACAACTTCGCCAGGTCCCCATGGATGTGTGACCTGAACTGAGTTGGCATCTGGTAGCACATCTATAATCCCAGTGCTTGGGAGGCTGAGACAGGAGGATCGCAGATTTGAGGCCAGCTTCAGCAATACAGCAAGGACCTCAACAACCGAAACTCTGTTTCAAAATAAAAAATAAAATAGGGCTGGGGTGTATCTCAGAGGTAGAATGTCCCTAGGTTCAATCCTCAGTACCACAAAACAAAACAAAACAAAATAATAACAATGGGGAATATGGTCATCCTTTCCAAAAAAGGGAAAAAGAAAGGCCTGGGAAGTGGCAGGGCTTGACCCTGTGATCTGTGAATGCATTGTCACGGTATGAGCCTCTGATTGTCTGGAAATATTTATTTTCCCAAACTTGGAAAGTATTGCCCATTGCGCTCCAGCTTCCAATATTTCTCTCTCTCTCTCTCTCTCTCTCTCTCACACACACACACACACACACACACACACACACACACACACCTTTTGGTTTCTGAAATGTCACCATGATGCCACTGGTGCATTTTTTGCTTTGTTTGATTGAATCTGTGATGCTGTGGCCGCAGGGACTTTGCAGTCTGCAGTCTCGAGCCCATGCATCTGGGGTTTGTCCAGCAGGATTCCTCTGATGCTCTGCTCATGGTCGTTCTCTCTGGTCTCCATTTCTGGAGGCTTCTCTTGGGTAATATCGATCCTCTAATTTTTCAGCCTGTCACTCCCAATTACTCACGACTCTGTCCCTTTCGTCTGTGTTTCTCTACATACTTACCTATCACTTCTTGTAAAATTTTTCAATGTTTTTCTTAGTCAAGGATTTTCTTTTCCACTTCTGAGATCATTCTTGTTTTCACATCCATCTTTTTTTTTTTTTTTAGCAACTTGGCTGATGCACAAAGCGAAATCCCTGGCCAAGGGAAAGAAACCTGCTCTGAGTCTCAAATCGATAACTGGTCCATCCATCAGACAGAACGGCATGAGGAAAATGGGTGGCCAGAGAGTGTTGAGACACCCTCAAAACTAAATCTCCATGGAGGAGAATATCTGAGACTCTCTGCTACCCTAAAAGTATTAAGAATTCTGGATTCCAGATTTCATTATAATTGCTCATTTCAAAGATAAATACTTACTTAGAATTAATAATTAGCTAATCACTACTTCCTACATCCCAAGTATTCCTTGATTGAATTATCCATTTTGTTGCTTATTTTGCAGGAATCGTTCCTCAAGAAATTTCTGATAGGGCTTCTGACTTAAAATTTCTGAGTACTTAAAGGGCTTACAATGACTTATTATATTGCATTTAGTTTTGTGGGCTTTTTTATTTTTTGCTTGAACTAGAATTCTACTTCACCATCATATATCACAAAACTTTAAAGATACAGTAGCCACCCCCGCATCCATTCTAAAACCAGCACATGCCTTGAACCACAGACAATCTTCAACCCTATAACTTAGTGTCTCTCCATCTTAACTAAACAGGGATCTTGCACTGTCTGTACCTTTTGCAGTTTGAGATGCAACTGGATGAATTTCTTTTTTCTTTTTCCCAATTTCACAGGTAAAAAGTTATCCTTACAATAGATCTAAGCATCCTCAGCATAGTTTTTTTGTTTTGGTGTGTATGTGTGTGTGTGTGTGTGTGTGTGTGTGTGTGTGTGTGTTACTGGGGATTAAACCCAGGGGCATCTACCTCTGACCTCCACCCCCAGCCTTGTTTTAATTTTTATTTTGAAGCAGGGTCTCACTTGGCCTTGAACATGAGTATAAGTAGCTGAGGTTGCTTCACAGGGTACCTTTAAAACTTTCCATTTCTTCATTGGTTGGCGCTGTTTTGGAAGAATTCTTTGTTGCCATCTTCCAGCTTGCAAACTCATTTTGCAGCTATGTTAATTCTGTTCTTTTACCCACCAATTTTATTTCATTTTTCTTATTTTCTCCAGATCTCTAAGGGGTTTGTTTTCATTTATATATAAAAATAGTCTCATTCATTTGTGTAATATTATTATGCCATATGTTGACATTAATTATGCTTATTCTAAAGAATTTCCTGATGTTCTAAACCTTTTTTCCTAAGGCAGTCTTTTTCATGTAACGTGTAATTTCAATGGGACTTGTGATTGATGCTAATTCTGATGGTGCTAATTTTCCTTGAATGTTTGGTGCCGTGACCATCTTTGTTTCCTTGACTTGGAATGGAGGGGGTGGGGAGCAATGGACATATACTTCTGCCGGGTAAACTTGCCTCACATATCTAGATGCATATATATGCATTGTTATGTCTCTACTCATATTTATGTGTATTGAATGAATGAAAAAGAGTCCCTGTCTTCTCACTAAGTGGCTATAACCTATGACATCAGTCTGCCCAGGAAGGCAGTCTATCCTGGTATTTCAATAACTATCTGTGGCAGACTAACCAGCAATGCCAATTATTAACTCTGTGTCTTTAAGCAAATTATTGTACTTCTCTGAGCCTCAACTTTCCAACCTATAAAATGGGTGTCCTGAGAGAATTAAGTATGACCTTGCAAATCCATGTCCTGCTCAGTGGCTGGCATAACAAAATGCATAACACAAATGTTAACTGCTGTCTTAGGTGGTTCAGACCAGAACCCACTAATGGAGAAATCAACACCCCAAGACACGAGTCACTTCTGCTAATTGACGATTCGGTGGTGCACAAAATATTTTGATCCAGGAAATTTCCCCAAGCCTCGCTCCCTGACCCTCCTAGAAAACCCCCAGCATCCTGCCCGTGTCCCACATCCTGAAGGGTTGGATGGGAGGCGCCACGAGGAGCACCCCATGTGGCCCCGCCACCGAGGAGGCGAGCACACAAGGCCAGACCTGGGCCTGTGAAGACGATGCGAGGACCCTCGGAGTCTGCAGATTTTACTAAAGATGAGAACCCCTGGCGCTCCTGGGGCTTCCACCCTGCAGGCCCATCTGTGCTGTGTGTTTTGTTTTGCTTTCCACTGGTAGCTCTCGAAGAAAGCTGAGCATCTTCTTCCTTCCCAAGAAATGAGTGAAGCTAACTGTAGCCAAAATCAGCAGCTGTTCTCTTACTAGGAAAACACATCCCAGAGCTGCCGAGGCTACAGATAGAAGGAGACCAGAGAAGCCTGAGGTCCTTTTCCCAAGACATAAAGAAAATTGTAGCAAACACATAGAAAAAACTTTGCCTGGCTCACTGCCCTCGGATCCTGAGTGGAGACCCCAACTAACTCATCATCAGAGATGCTGACCCGCCATTGGTGATGGGCCATCGTGACCCAGGGATGCATGGGGAAGTCGCAGTCTGCTTCTCCGAGCCCCCTCTCTCTGGCTGCAGGCTCTCTATGGTTCCAGGCTCTCTACAGCAAGAGTGCACACTCCCAGCCAGAACAATGCCCCTCTAGACTGGCCATCATGCCTGCCTCTCCAATCTCCAATCAGCTTGATCTGCGGGTATGGAGGTGGCCTGGGCTGGGACCTCTGGGGCCTCCAGAGAAGCAGAGGGGGCACAATGCTGGCAACTTGAGCAGGTGACCCTGGAAGTCAGTGAATGCTGTCTGATGGTGGTCGACTCCTCAGCTACAATTCCAGCCAATGAGAAATGAAGGCAGGCCAGGGTGTTTCCCTAACCATCACCTTCTTCCAACTTCTCCCCCCCCCCCGTTCTTACTGTCCCACCCTGGAGGGTCTAGCTGAGAAAAATCTCCCATCTGCTTGGACTCCCCCTCCAGCTGAGCAGCCCAGGGCTGACTGTGGGCTGAGTGGACTTCCGGCTCTCCAAGTGCTGGAGAGGAAGGAAGAGTCCAACTGAGACCTCGTCTTCTTAAGAGCTTCCAGCCCGGCTGGTGGACAGAGCAGGACTGCACCAGGGCAAATGGGGTCAGAAAGGAAGGGACAGCCTCTCTAAACATCAACAAGACCCCTGCAGCTGGGTCCTGAGCTGGAGCCTGGCCACCATCCTCCCAGTCCATCAAGAACAAGATCCTGAATGGGGATGAGGACGGACATCTGGACAGAGCTTCACGCTGCTCCTCAGCCCAAGACGCCCAGGCTGGATTCTGCTGATCAGAGACCAGCCCTGCTCCCAGGCAGCAGCCGTGTGACCACCCTTCCTTCCTGCTATACCCTCACCCCCGCGGAGGCCCCAGCTTCCCATACCCCCTCGAAGGGCAAGTGGAGAAGGGCTTTCCTTGATGGTGGCCAAGTACATCCCATCTCCACCCACTCCCAGACCTCAAGAGCTGCCCAGACTGGACCGGAGTTTCCTCTTGAGATCACGTGGCATGGAGCGAGGGCTTTGGAGGCCGATCTGAGTCCAAGTACTGACTCAGACCTCGCAGAGCCCCACCTCTGTAGCGGGAATAAGCAGGAACCAACGGAAGGAGCGCTTCCCAGCCCCGCCCTGATAAGTGGGAGGAACCAAACCTGTTGATTGCTCTATAGCGTCTGTTGCTATACTAGAATACCACAGGTTGGGTAATTGATAAAGGATGGGACTCAGTCGTGGTGGTACACTCCTGTAATCCCAGTGCTTGGGAGGCTGAGCCAGGAGGATCGCAGGTTCAAGGCCAGCCTCTGCAACCTAGAAAGATCCTGTTTCAAAATAAAAAATAAAATCAGGCTGGGGGTGTAGCTCAGGGATAGAATGCCCCTTGAGTTCAACTCCCAGTACCACAAAAATAAATAAATAAATAAAATCAGGCTGGGGGTGTAGCTCAACTCCCAGTACCACCACCACCACAACAGAAACCTGAAGAGATTCCCTTCTTGTGGGTCTGGATGCAGGGAAGTCTAATACTGATCCCTCAGTAGCCAGGAGGGTCTTCTTGCTGGAAGACGACATGGCTCGCTTGGCTTGAGTCTCTGTTCCACTTGCGCTCAGCATCCCACTCCACAGAGTTTGGGACAGCGCCCCTCTCCACCATTGACAGCGCCCCTCCTGGCCTCATCCCTGCCCGCCTCTCCTAGTCTCTCAACTGGATGTGATAGCAACAGAGATTGTCATCCCGGTTTGGAACTTCTTGGATCACCTTTATTCTAGGGTATGGCCAGTACCGGAGCAGCCTCTAGCTGTGGGCTCCCCAGAGTAAGAACTAGGGCACCCAGCCTGCGTCGTAGGGCTGCCTGTCTGCACATTTGATGTCAAGCAGCTGCTCGTAATATTAAGACTTGCTGGATTGACAACAGTTGGAGGCATGATCACAAATCAACAGCCCTGGAAATGGGTGCCAGGAGAGCCTCAGCTCCCATCTCCAGCCTTACACTGGAGACATTTCCACATAAAAATGTATCATGAGCTGGGCTTGGTGGTGCATGCTTGTAATCCCAGTACTTGGGAGGTCGAGACAGGAGGATCGCAGGTTCAAGGCCAGCCACAGCAACTCAGCGAGACCCTCAGCAACTCAGCAAGACTCTGTTTCAAAATAAAAAATAAAAATGGGCTGGAGGTGTAACTCAGAGGTAGACGACCCTGGGTTCAATCCCCTGTACCACACAAAAAAAATAAAAAAATAAAAATACAAAGGGCTGTTGGTGTAACTCAGAGGTAGGGCACCCTCAGTTCAATCCCCAGTACAAAAAAAAAAATGGGCTAAAAACTGCCCTTCCCGTTGTATTTTTTACCTTAGAGAGGGACTGTAGCTTCCGCTTAGTTCCAAAGCCTGGGCTTCAGCTGTCACTGCGCCTACCCCTCACCTTGTCCATTACCTTCTCCAGCACCCTCTCCCTCCAGCCAGTCTCCTCGTCCCTTTGCTTCTGCTTCCTCCCTATCTCAGGCTTGTCCATTTTCCTCCATCTGGGTGACTGAGGTGTTTCCCATAGGCACCGGCTCCCACCACCCAAGCATCTTCAGCTGAGGGAGGCAGCCGGACACGCCCCCCAACACCATAAACACCAGAGCTGCTCCTAGGGCGCAGAGCAGCTGTCCTCCTAACCTTCAGAGGACAGCCCCCGATGCTCCTGGGAATGGGTTTCACAAGCAGAGCCCAGCACCAGGGTAAAGAAAGCCGGGCCCAGAGGGTCTGGAGCTCCAGGGCCCTGCCTTCCATCCTTGGGCCAATGGGGGTCATCCTCCCCTGTCCTCGGGGTGCGGATGGGACTGTCTGAGTCACGGGGCGGGAGCCTTCCCTTCAGATGTTCTCAGTGCAGGGGACTTGCGGTGTAACTCCAGCCAAGCTCATCATCCCTGGACCCAAAGCTGAGCAAACATCCCCTGCGGGCCACTGTCGGGCCAGCGCCCCAGGACGTCGCTGGCCTTGCTGCTCTCCTCCTGGGCCGCAGCAGCGGACGAGACACCACTGCCTGTTGCTCCTGCGACTGTTACCCTATGCTCAGAGGCAGGAAACCCGCAGCTTCCTTGCCTGAGGTCCTGCAGAAGGGCAGCCAGTATTGGCTTGGGCATTCGGATGACATGGTGACCACTTTCCTGTGCAGCTGTCCCTGGGGTTGTTAAAAAAAAACAACTATTCTTTAGAATGAAATGAAATCTGCCCCCTGTAAATTCCACCTACAGATCAAAGTTCTACCCTATGGTGATGACATAGAATACATTTGTTTTCTCTACCACGTTACTGTCCTTTAAACATCTGGAGAGAACAGTCTTCCCCCAGACCGAAGATGAGACAGACCTTTCTGATTAGCCAGTCCTTTTGCTCTTCTTCGTAAAGTGACAGTTTCTAGATCCTTCACAATTTCTGTTACTGCCTTTCATATTCGTTTTCAAGATACTTCCTATAATGTCACACACAGAATACAAAGTTCCGGGCAGAGTGAGCAGCTCAGGGAGCACGGCTCTGTCACCTCCTCCCCATCCACTCTCCTCGTCTGTAAATATGGCCCAGCACCGCCTTGTTAACAATGCGGAACAGTGTTGGCTCCCACTGAAGCTGTGAGACACCAGAAACATTCACGCTCTGGTATCTGTGCGATGAACTTGTGACGCGGAACCCATTATGGTAACCACTGCTCATTCGCCACTGTTAATTTTGTCTCTGCAGATAACACACAACTTAATAACTATTCCTGGGCCTCCTATTGAAGAGCACTGCTCCAGTCTGTTTTGTGCTGCTATAACAAGATGGCCACAGGCTGGTTATCCATAAAAAAGCAGAGATGTACTACTCACAGTTCTGGAGCCTGGGTAGACCAAGGCCACAATGCCAGCATCTGGTATCTCGTGAGGTTCGTCTTGCTGTGTCTTCACACGGCAGAAGAGCAAGGAGAACCCTTCCCACAGCTGTGTGTGTGTGTGTGTGTGTGTGTGTGTGTGTATACGTGCACGCGCTCACGTTTTGCTGGGGACTGAATCCAGGGGCATTTCACCTCTGAGCTAAATCCCCAGCCCTTTTTATTTTTATTTTGTTTTATAAATAATTATTTTATTAGTGCATTGCATTTATACGTCATAGTGAGGTTCAGTGTGTAGAAACATCCTTGCACACAGCTCTTGGTGAGTTTCCCTCCACATCCCACCGCTCCCTCTTCCGCTCTCCCCACACAAGCTAGTGAGATTGATAGTGTTGCCTTCACATATCGCTATAGTATTGTTTGAACTGTTTCCTTCCTCAGTTCTCCCTTTTCCCCTCCCTCAATCTCCTTCCACTATTCTACTGGTCTCTCTCCTCATTTGACTGAAGTCCCTTTTGTTTCCTGTTTTTTCTCTAGCTTCCACATATGAGAGAAAATATATGACCCTTGACTTTCTGAGACTGGCTGATCTCTAGTTTCATCCATTTTCCCGCAAATGATGTGATTTTGTTCTTTATGGCTGAGTAGAATTCCATTGTGTGTATATACTACATTTTCTTTATCCATTTAACTGTTGAGGGACACGTGAGTTGGTTCCATAATTTGGCTACCATGAATTGTTCTGCTATAAACATGGGTATGCATGTATCACTATAATATTCTGACTTTAATTCTTTTGGAAAGATACCCAGGAGTGTTATAGCTGGGTCATATTCTAAGTAGCAGAGAGCCTCACTAAGTTGCTGAGGCTGGCCTTGAACCTGTGATCCTCCTGTCTCAGCTTCCCAAGAACTGGGATTACAGCATGCACCACCATGCCCTGTTCCACAAACCCCTTCATAGTAGCATTAATCCATTCATGACATGGAGTCCTCCAGACTTAAACACTTCCCAGGAGGCCCCACCTCCCCACACTCGCATTAGCATTAACAAGAGTTTAAGTATGAACAAGAGTTTGGGAGGGACCTAAACATTCAAACCACATGTGCACGATGGATCCAAGCACTTTTTCTGAGGTGGAAGGGCACACAAGAAATGAAGCATTAACAGAGACCAGCTTACCTGAAAGGCCTCATGGAGAAGACCTCAATGCACTGGAGGCAGAGGGGAGGTATCTGCCGGGGAGGATCCAAGAGGATAGGAGGGATGGTAGAGGTGAGGGCAGCCCTGGACACGCGTGCCCTGGGAAGCTGTGGGCCTGGGGGAGGGGTGTGGGCAGCTCAGAAGTCCTTCCCATCTCCATCTCCAGCAGTGAAGACAAAGGCATCACTTGGGGGCTGCAACTTCTGGACACACAAGGAGGTGGGACATGCTCCTCCTGAAGGATCTGATTTGCTCTCCTGAAAGGATCGCTGAGCCTGTCCCTCTTCATGATATTCACACTCGCGGGGGGCATCAGTTCACTTCACTGGAAGACAACAACCTGGCCTCCGCTTGGGAACTGTAAGCCATGTCTAAAGGAGAAACCCTCCTTGGAAGGTGGGACCGAGAAAGTGCTGTCTACAAAAGGCAAGGGCACATTATGGATCCCATACAAACACATCCTCACGGGGATGCTCCCGCCTCTGCAGACTGTGCAAAAGGAAGGCAGAGTGCTAGACTTTCTTTCATCACACAAGAAATTGATAATGTGGAGCACCAGGATCTTATTAGCAAATGTGTTAGCAGCAAAAACAGGAGATGGCCTCACCCTCATGTAGGAGTCCATGGATCTCGAAGCCTGTATACAAGGAGGGTCAGCTGTGGCCAGGTGACTCCATGGTTCAACCATCCTTGGAGTGACCATGGCCAGTCTGAGGTTCAGGTGATGTCTTTAATCTTAAATCTCAATGTCTTGACATTATTTTTAATTAGCAAGAAAACTCATACTCAATATAAAACAAGTGTGTATTAATTAAAACAGCCTTAATAGAAATTAGAACTTTCTTTTTTATATATATTTTATTAGAGCATTGCAATCATACATCTTGAAGGATTTCAGGGTGGTTGACGTATACATGCACTCATCGGTCAATTAGCCCTCCCCAATTCCCATCTCCCCCTGCCACCCCTCCCTCCTTCCCGTTTTCAGCGTAGTAGTTTGATATCTTTGTGTATGTCCATCCTGTGCACCAGTTTGTTTCCCTCTCCTTCCCTCCCTTCTCCCCCAGTTAGTTCGCTCATCTGAGGTTTTCTCTCTTTGTCTGGAGTCCCTCCTGAACCTCTTAGGAAAAAAGAAAAAATGAAAATTTAAGAAATATTGAGCAGGGCATGGTGGCACACATCTGTAATCCCAGTACTTGGGAGGCTGAGACAGGAGGATCACAGGTTTGAGGCCAGAGTACGGTAATTTAGTGAGACCCTGTTTCAAAATAAAAAATGAAAAGAGATAGGGTATAATTCAGAGGTAGAATGCCCCTAGGTTCAATCCCTAGTACCACAAAAATAAAAAAGTTGAAAATTTCAGAAAGAAAATAAATAACAATAGCACTATTCTAAACATAATAAATACAAATTCATTTCATTTTTGCACAATTTTATGAATTATACATTTTAAAGATGAGAGACCTTAGATGAAGAAAGGATAAGAGACTTTTTATGGTGGTCCTTCTAGTAGCTTTAAGAGCTAGAATTTGAACTCTGAGCCCACAACCTTAAATATTATACTATACTGCTTCCACCTTGATATAATGCATATTAAATGGAAGTCATAAAATTAGACTGTAAAATAAAACATATAACATCATTGATTATAGCGGCTATTACTAGGTTAAGTTTCACTTTTGAAAGACAAAGACTCTTGTTATGTCAAATCAACTGTGTAGTTTACTTAACACAAAAATCGCATAGGCACAAACACAAGATTAAAGTTAAGAGGAACAACAGAGCCTGCTAATCGCCTTGCTGCTCACATTTCTAGAGTGGAGGAAGTTGCCCCAGCCCTTGATTCGTTTCCCTGTCTATCCCTCTTTGCAGGTCTCTATCCAGGGGGAAATTATCTAACCAGTGTGATGCAGAAAAGACTTCTAATGGATCCCAGTGACCACATTAATAAGTTCCCCCATATCAGAGTGTAAGCAGGGAGTACCAGGTGCAGTGGTGCATGCCTGTAATCCCAGCTGCTAGGGAGGCTAAGGCAGGAGGATCACAAATTCGAGGCCAGCCTGGGCAACTTAGTGAGACCCTGTCTCAAAATAAAAAATACAAAAGGCTACACCCCTGCTGTAGCTTAGTGGTAGAGTGACTCTAAAAGAAAGGAAAAAGAAAAATAAAGAAAAAAGAAAAAGAAAGGAAAAAGAAGAAAAAGTAAGCTGATAGGCTATGTTCTACTTTCTCTTGTGGCTTCTGGGACCTGTTTGTGTTTAGCACGTGCCCCCCCCCCACCGAGGGCGTAGCTGGTGACTCCTGGGTTATTAGCTTTCCACTCCTTCAGCTTGTTGGGTAAACTGTTTGCCTCATCGCTAGCTGAAGCTTGAGTGGGAGGAAGAGCTGACCCTAGGTGAGGTAGCACAGGTGAGCCACAGGTGCCACCCCAGCTCAGCACCTGGAGCCACCTGAACTACGCAAGACACGCTTTCCTTTCCAAGCATCGCACACTTCCCTGGGCCTGGAGGGGTCGGCTCCACGGAGTCTCGGTGGAGGCCCCCAGGGTCTGTGCCTTGTGAGGACAAGGACATCTGCACACCCGGTCGTTCCACCTGCCCGACACACCTCGGCTCTCCAGCCCGGGCTGGGGGTGCCAGGAGGCCGCCCAGAAAGTGGATCTTTGGCAGAAGAGCCACACAGGGCAAGTAGGAAAGCAGAGGGGTCTCCATCTGGAGGAGCAGAGCGCCCCTGAGACCGCGTGGCTTAGCCCTGGAGGACACTCCAGGCCTGGGGACCAGGTGCACAGTGCCACCAACACCGCGCTCCGGCGTTCTCTCCGCTGCTGCCCAGTTGCCAGTCCCTTTTGTTTCTGGCCAAATGGTACTTTGGCAAGGCCAGGAGAGCCTTCTGGAGTTGTTGAATGTATTTCCGGGTCCACCACTTACCAATACAGGCAGGTCGCTCATCTGTCCCAGCCCCACTCCCGCATCATCCAACAGATGTTTGGCTGAGTTGTTATTTGATGACAGGTCTTGCAGAACATCTGGATTGTGCAGCATGAAACAGATAGGGGTCCTTTGTTACTGCAGCATTTTACATGTATGGAAAAATCTTATTAAATGAGTGTTACTATTCAAAGACCCAGCGATGCACACAGTCAATTGCTAGCGGTGGTTATTTGTGCAGAGGGAAGTCAGATCAGGAGGTAGAAATAAGAGCTTGGGATTCATAATCAGACCAGCTGAGGACTCTGGTCCCTCTGGAAGAAGACAAGGTTGGCCCTGTGACCCTCGGGATCTCTGGTGTGGTGATTCTACGGTTCCTCACTAAGCCCCACCTGCTTGCTGGGCTTCAGACAGCACCCAAGGGGATCCCAAGACTTCTCTACTCACTGTCTCCATGAGAGTGATGGGGCTACATTGAGCTGCTAAAGCCTCTTCCTCTGTGAGCTGAACACTAAGAGATGCAATCCAGCTAGATAAATACACCAAGTCCCCACGGCGGAGGCCCATGCCAGCTTCCCTCCACGGCCAGGAGAAGTTCCCACACATGGCCAGCTCCGGCCAGCAGCTGAGGGGTCTCCTCAGGTTTCAGATTTGGGGGAGGAGCATCCATGAAGGACAAAGGACAATCAGTCTTGTAACTATCCCAAATCACCATTCCTCACTGTGCTAAAACCGCAGGAGACCTGGGGATTCTCATCTGCGAGGGAGGAGGACAAGCCTTGGCTCGCAGCTGGCTGGGTCCTGGAAACCAGGAAGGGGAGGCAGAGGATCCATGAGAAGGCCCAAAGAGGCTCTGAGGAGAGGCCGCGGGAAGGCCAAGCCTGGCTGTGTTATTAATGTGCACAAGGAGCCCTGGGGGGCAAACAGGCCTGTCTCAGGGGGGACAATGTCTCAGCAAAGGAGTCAACACAGTGTTGCTCTCGGCTCCTGGCTGTCTGGTGAGGAAAAGGAATCATGACAGGAAGGGTCGAGGTCATATCTTGATATAAAGCGGGGATCAGACGGCTTTCCCACACGCCTCCTTGTTGTCTCTTAAGAGGTTTGGTGCCTGTAACCCCAGGACTTGGGAGGCTGAGACAGGAGGATTGTAGGTTTCAGGACAGCACGCCGTAACTTAAGACTCTGTTTCAAAATTTAAAAAATAAAAAAAGACCAGAGTGTAACTCAGTGGTAGAATGCTCCAGGTTCAATCCCTGGTACCAATAAAATAAATAAAATAGTTTGTATTAGGGGACAAATGGCAGAACAACAACCATGTAGGAATGAGCCCCAGCTAGGCACAGTGGCCCACGCCGTAATCCCAGTACTTGAGAGGCTGACACAGGAGGATTGCAGGTTCAAGGCCAGCCTTAGCAACTTAGCCAGACCTTGTCTCAAAATGAAAAATAAAATAGGGATAGGGATGTAGCTCGGAGGTAGAATGCCCCTGAGTTCAGTTACCAGTAACAAAAAGAGAAAGAAAAGAAAAGAAAAGAAAAGAAAAGAAAAGAAAGAGAGAGAGAGAAAGAGAGAAAGAAAGAGAGAGAGAAAGAGAGAGAGAGAGAGAGAGAGAGAGAGAGAGAAAGAAAAAGAGAAAGAAAGAAAGAAAGAAAGAAAGAAAGAAAGAAAGAAAGAAAAAGAGAAAAGGAAGGAAGGAAGGAAGGAAGGAGTGTGTGTGTGTGTGTGTGTGTGTGTGTATGTGTGTGTGTGTGTGTGTAACTGGGGATTAAACCCAGTTACCTCCAATCTATACCCCCAGCCCTTTTTATTTTATTTTATTTTTTGCGGTACCGGGGATTGAACCCAGGGGCATTCTACCTCCGCGCTACACACCTGGCCCTATTTTTTTATACTTTATTTTGAAACCGGGTCTCACGAAGTTGCGGAGGGCCTCACTAAGTAGAGAGAGAGAGACAGGGAGAAAGAGAGAGAGAGCGAGCTGAGGCTGGCCAGGAACCCGGATCCTCCGGTCTCCGCCTCCCAAAGTACTGGGATTACAAACGTGCGCCACCACGCGGGGCCTTTTTATTTTTTATTTTTCAATTTTTTTTATTTATTTTGAAACAGGGCCTCACCAAGTTTATGAGGCTGACTGCGAACCTGAGATCCTCCTGTGTCAGCCTCCCAAGTACTGGGAATACAGGGGTGTGCCACCATGCCTGGCTTTTATTTTTTATTTTGAAACATAGTCTCACTAAGTTGCTGAATGCTTTGCTAAGTTACTGAGGCTGTCCTTGAACCTGCGATCTTCCTCTCTCAGCTTCCCAAGTACTGAGATGATGACAGGTATGCACTACCATGTCCTGCTGGTATACATATATTATTATCCTTATTTAGCGAATGAAGAAATACCAGCCTGACATGGTGGTGCATGCCTGTAATTCCAATACTTGGGAGGCTGAGACAGGAGGATCACATGTTCTAGGCCAGTCTCAGCAACTTAACAAAACCCTCATCAATTTATTGAGACCCTGTCTCAAAATTAAAACTTAAAAAAGGACTGGGGGTATAGCTCAGAGGTAGACTGCCCCTGGGTTCAACCCCCAGTGCCAATAAAAGAAAAGAGAAGAGAAGACCAGGCAAAGGCAGAGCGCACTCCAGATCCAGGACAAAGATCCACAGAGAGGACAGAGTGACCGTCTTCGTGGGAACCACCGCCTAACCAGGGTGGTGTATGCAGAGGGGCCTAACCTTACAGTAAAGTCTTCATTAAGTCACTGAGTAGATCATCCCATGGTCAGGAATTTTAGTCACTTGGTTCTTGGTAAACCAATCATCGGCAAATCAGGCAAGTCAGTTTGCAGCCAGATGACCTGCCTCCCAGAAAGTGGCCCAAGCAGAGAAGGACACCGCGGCTTCCAGAGCATTCTCTCTAGTCACCCACCGATGTGAGCAAGACGTTGAAAGAAAACAGTGCATTGGACTCTTCAGAGTTCCTGTCTCCTTACCTAGCAGTGCGAGTCTTCTGAAGGGACGCTGAGCTCACTTTCTGTGGCCTGTTCCACATTTCTTCCATCTTCACTAAAACTTCCTTTCTTTGGGTTTCTGTCCCTCCTTCCCTCACCCTCGCCCTCACACTCCCGCTGGCTCTTGCTCTTTCTTCCTATAAACAATGATATAAATTACCACTTAGCCTGCGCTGCTTAGAGTACTCCTGCTCTGAATGGAGACAGCGCGCTCCATAATGGACCGCCTTTGGACGAAAGCGCAGTCCCTGTAATCAGGGGCGCTTTGATGGGCAGCCCCAGCTCCATAACTCAGGAGATCAGAAGCATTTCTACTCTGCTGAAGTTCAGTTTAATGCAAACGAAACATGTGTTTCCTGTCCCTGATTCTAAATCGATCGAGCCATTTGTCTAATTTAAACACTCTATAAATTACACACATCCCGCAAGGCGAGGGCTGAGGTGAAGGTACTTGATATATGCCTTTTCCTATGGCTTGAATTCATCAGTGTCTCAGGCAAGGCCCTCTGCTTTCTCCTGAGTGGATGGAGGCCCCATAACTCTCTGATCTACTCTATTTCCTCTGACACCCCTTAGGATCCTCGTTCAGACAATTTGGCTAGAGAATTATGGCTGGCTTTCAGAAGGCCTGGGCTGAAGGCGACACTGGTTCTGCATCTCTGTGGCCTACATTTTCCTAGCACAACTGCGGAATTCTCCTCCCATTTCTCTTCCCACTCTATCCATTCGTAAGAGATTTGACAAGCAAAAAGTCAAAGCAGGTGGGTCGAGTATGGATACTTGTGGCATGCAATTATTCACCATGTTTGGTCAATTTATGGGGGGGGGGAATCATTCCAGCCGTCAGTTTCTCGGATATGTGAGCCTTCAAGAAGGGCAAAGACGCCAGGCGTGGTGGCACACGCTTGTAATCCCAGTACTTTGGGAGGCGGAGACTGGAGGATCCAGGTTCACGGCCAGCCTCAGCTCTCTCTCTCTCTCTCTCTCTCTCTCTCTACCTAGTGAGGCCCTCCGCAACTTCGTGAGACCCAGTTTCAAAATAAAGTATAAAAAAATAGGGCCAGGGGCGTAGCGCGGAGGTTCAATCCCCGGTACCTCAAAAAAAAAAAAAAAGAAGGGCAAAGACCTCTCTTGAGACTTAGCATCGTCAACTGGCAGGTTCCCGTGACATCTCAAATCTGGCTAGGGAAATTGCAGTTTACCTGTCCATTAGACTCCTTGTTAATATTAACCAATTAGACTCCACTTGATTATCGATTAGTTAGATTCCATTTCATTTTCAAAAGCCAGTCTTGGCTCTCCTGCTCATCTGAAATGAAAGGGAAGTAAGACCTTGAATTCAAGCCCCTGATTTTACAAATAGGACAAAATGACAAGGGGCCCAATTAAGATGGAAGCAGAACCAAGAGCTGATGTTAGCTGGCTCCGTCTGTAGGGTTAGAAAACATGACAGTCAAAAGTAAGAATTCTCTAGTGACTGTCAACATGTGGCGCAGGGGCCTCAGCTACTGCAGTAAGAAAAAATCAAAGCTGTGATTTTGAAAACAAGAGAGAAAACCACATTTTTATGTTCAAAGGATCCTGTACCTACTAACTGACTAAATATGAAAACCATATAGAATTCAGTGAGATGGGTTATTAATAAGACCACCATATAGAAGTCAATCATTTTACTTAAAATATAATAGGACGACCTCTTTTAAGTAATTCACAAGCCCAGAAAATTCCTAAAAATTACCAATAAGAAATGTACATGGCATAGATAAATAAAACATATATTATTAAAAGTTATAAAAGCCCCAATTAATGAGAGACTCATGTATCTGGCAGAGAAATCTTTCATATTGAAAAATTATCCTTTCTACCAAATCAGTTAGTAGATTCAATACATGCAAATTTAGATTCTGATGGGATGTTTTATAAAACATGACAAGCTGATTTCAAAGTTCTTCTAGAATAGAAAACAAGGAAGTATAACAATACAAATTTGAAAAGAACAGCTATGAAGAAAGGCTGACTGTTTCAGTACCAAAATATATTTTGAAACAATACTGATAGAGGAATTGCCAATTAGCCAATGGAGCAGAAAAAGAGAAGAAATGGACCCATACATCATGTGCTATGAAAGTAGTACCGCAGAACAGTGGGGAAAGGATAGTTATGATAAATAAATAAATAAGTTTCTATACAACCAACAGTCCAATTTGGGGAAAAATAAAGTGAACTCCCTCTTTGACACTACTTGTGAATGTGCATTCTAGCTGAAATAAAATAAACATAAAACTATCAGTGGAATAATATATATATATTATTGGGGCTTCAACTTCAACACTGGAAGTTGAAGCCCAATATATATTGAATCCAGGGATATTCTACCTCCAAGCTACGCAACCAGCCCTTTTATTTTTTATTTTTATTTTTTTGAAACAGAGTCTCACTAAGTTGTTGAGGCTGACCTCGAACCTACAATCCTCCTGTCTCAGCCTCCCAGGTGCTGAGATTACAGGCTTGTGCCACTGTGCCTAGCTACATAGATTTTTTTTTAATTTTGGCAGAAAAATCCTTGAGCAATACTTGAGGAATCATAATGAAAAGGAATGAAAAATTTTGTTACATGAAATTCAAAACTTCTGTATAACAGAAGACACCCAAAACAAAGTGAAACATCAAGTAACAGAGTTACAGGAAAGACGAATATTTATAGCATTATTACCAATGTATGATCATAACTCCAAGAATATGTATGAATTCGTACCAAAAAAGAAGAAGCTATGCAATATAAACGTAATGTAGGAAAAGCCTAGGAACACTAAGTTCACTGTGAAAGGTACTATTAGCCAAAAAAAATATGAAAGATACAGTATTTGAGCAAATTTTAATACAAATAATGACCTAGAGGGAGAAGCCAGGAAGAGAAAAACTGGATTAGTGCTGAAACAAAATAGTATCCACTTATGTGGGGGAATTGGTGTCTTCAGTACTGATGCTCGTTGACTTTCGAGGGGGTTACATCCTGATAACACCATTGTTAAGCTGAAAATATCCCAAATGGAAGATACATTGAATACATCTGGTAGGTCTAATCTACCAGATGTCATAGCTTAGCAACCCAGCACCTTGCAGCACCAGTTGTGAGCCCTTGAATTTCTACATTGTCTTTTCCACATCCTTCTCCATCCCCCAGGTGGACACCTTTGAGTCTCTTCACTGGTACAAAAGCCTTGAGCCCAACTCCCCCAAGCAGGAAGGTGCCCTGCTGCCCCTTGTCTGTGCGCAGGTCCCAACACCTTTACCCGGATGGGTGTGGACTCCCCTCTGGCATCTGATCTCCTGGACTTGGACCTCTCTTGTCTAAGAGAGAGCACATTGGTAGCTCAGTCCTATCTCTGTTTCTTCCTTGTCGCTCTGGCCACTTGGTGAGGTTTGGACTCCGTCAGCCGGTTCCCCAGCCCTGTGGCTCACTGGCTGCCCACTGAGCACTGTTTTAGGTTTCCTGTCCAGGTCCTCCTGACTGTGAGGATAGAGGACCCTTCTCCATATGCAGTTAACATTGCTGCCCTCCTAACACAGAAATGACTGGAATTTCAGGTCGATGCGCACATGTTCCTTTTACATCTGGCATTGGCCCTATGAAGCCAAACTCTCTCAGAGTTTTTCAGCTGTAAATATGACCTGATGGATACTCACTCTGTTTCTTTTCATTTGCCTCAGAAAGAGAAGCCACCCTTAATAAATTGGGAGATTGAAGATGTCTAAAATATCAGCCCTGCCCTGTGTCTGGGGACACTTACCAGAATAACTCCAGTGGATTAACCAGTGGTGGAGCCCAAACAAACTGGTTAGGTTGGCTAAGGATTTAGCAATCATGTTTATCTTTTCAAAAAACAGCTTTTAGCTGGGCATGGTGATGCATGCCTATAATCCTAGTACTTGAGAGGCTGAGACAGGAGGATCGCAGGTTCACGGCCAGCCTCAGCAACTTAGTGAGACCCCCCACAACTTAATGAGACCCTGTTTCAAAATAAAAATAATAAAAAATAGGACTGGGGATATAGCTCAGAGATAGAATGTCCCTGGGGTTCAATCCCCAGCAACAAACACACACACACACACACACACACACACACACACACATCTTTTTGTTTGTTGATCCTTTGGATTGTTTTTACTTCATTGATTTCTGCTCTAATTTTAATTATTTCATGACTTCTATTGACTTTGGGGTTGGCTGGTTCCTGATTTTCAGCAGCACAATTCACAATAGCCCAATTATGGAACCAGCCTAGGTGTCCGTCAACAGATGAATGGATTTTACTCAGCCATAAAGAAGAACAAAATGATGTCATTTGCAGGAAAATGGATGGAACTAGAGAACATTGTGCTAAGTGAGATCGGCCAGTCTCAGAAACTGAAGGGTCATGTGTTTTCTCTCATATGTGGAAGCTAGAGAGAAAAGAGGAACAAAAGGGACTTCAGAGCCGGGTGTGGTGCACACTTGTAATCCCAGTACTTGAGAGGCTGAGACAGGAGGATTGCAGGTTTGCAGCCAGCCTTGGCAACTTAGTGAGGCCCTCCACAACCTAGTGAGACCCTGTTTCAAAATAAAAAATAAAATAGGGCTGGGGTATAGCTCAGAGATAGAATGCCCCTGGGTTTCATCACCAGTACCACAAAAAAAAAAAAAAAAGAAAAGGAAAAAAGAACTTCAGGTTGGGAGGAGACTTGATGAAGGAAACAGTTCAAATAATGCAACGTGTGTGTGTGTGTGTGTGTGTGTGTGTGTGTGTGTATGTGTGTGTGTGTGTGTATGAAATTATCAATACCAATCTCAATAACACGTACAGGGAGGGTGAAGGAGCAGGGTGGGACCCTAAGGGACACACACTGAGTGCTGTGTTCATGCACGTTTCTATCACTCTCAACCTCACTCTGATGTATAATTACAACACACCAATAAAAATAAAATCAGTAAAATAAAAAAAATTTAAAAATCCCAAATAAAGAGAGCACTGCAACAACAAAAGCCACAAATAGAGGAGCTCCCCCGGCTTCACCAGCCCCGCTGGCTCCCAGGAGGCAGGTGGGCACCAGCACTCAGGACTGTGCGTAGCAGTGCCAAGACCTGGGCCAAGCTGGGGACCCTCGGCAGGGGGCAGACCATCTGTAGGAGACCAGCAGACACCTCGCTCGTGTTTTAGCTTCCTATGTGTCTGGCTGGAAAGCAGAGTTTGGAAGCTTAAACTCCACTTTCCTAAACTGACTCACAGCTAGTATTCTAAATGATTTAGTTTCTGTCAATCAAATGAGCTTTCACATGACTCCAGTTTGGAACCGAGTTAAGTAGTCTGTAAATGGGATAAGGGCGCCCATTAAAATACAGAGATTGGCAGTGTATTTTTAAAACATGACCCAAATATGTGTTGTCTAGAAGAAACTCACTTCACTATAAAAAGAGAGGCAACTAGAAAGTGAAAGGATAGAAACACACCCTTTCATGGAGATTTGATTTATACATACATATATATATATATATATATATATATATATAGTTTGACGTATATATTTTATATATACTTATAAAACACTAATCAAAGAAAATGGAAGCAGCTGTGCTAATATCAGGTAAAGTAGACTCCAGAGGGAAAAAAAATAATTACCAAGACAGATACATTATTCAATCCACTAAGAAGACATAGCAATGCTAAAGTTATATGCACCAAAAAAAAAACAGAACTATAAAATACATGAAGTGAAAACAGGCAAAAGTAAAAGAAACAGACAAAAACCACCCCTCTCTCAACAATTGGTAAAAAGAACTAGACAGGAAGTCAGCACAGATACCATCGCCCGCCAGGAACGCAGGGACAGTCGTGGGACCTTTGGCGGCATAACTCACATTCGGGGTGTTCCCAGTGTACGTGCCCCGATAGACCCTGCTGCGGGCTGTAAAACCAGCCTCACCAAAGTCAAAGGTATTGAAACCAGAGAGCGTGTATTCACTGATAAAAATCATCTAGAAATCAATAACAGAAGGATAACAGGAAAATGCCCAAGCATCTGTAAACTAACAAGCACACTTTTAAATGATCTCTGGGTCAAGGAGGACATCTCAAGGGAAACCACAAAATATACTGAACTAAATGAAAATAAAAACATAACTTTAAAATCTGTGGGATGCAGTTAAAAGCAGCGCTGAAAGGGAAATTTATAGCACTAAATGAATACATTAGAAATGTCTCAAGTCAATCCTGTAAACTCCCCCATCAAATACTAGAAAGAGAAGAAGAAAAAATTCAAAGCAAGCTTCTGGAAATAATAAAATAAGAGCAGAAATCGGTAAAATTAAAACAATAGGAAAAATAAATGAAGCAAAGTGCTTTAGAGAGATAAATTGACAAATCTCTGGCAGGGCAAACAAAGGAAAAGACAAGACATAAATTACCCATTGTCAGAAATGAAGTAGGGGATCCTCAGGCATCAAAGATGAGAATACTCTCATCAAAGATGAGAATACGAGAATACTCTGAACCACTCAGCTCACAGACATCTTTAAGACATAAAGTTGTCAGCAAGGACAAATTAACATAGCTTATTCAATGAAGACAGTACTGCAAATATCCTATAACTGTTAAGGAAATTGGATTTGTAATTAAAAGTCCCCCAAAGTAAATATTCAAGCCCAAGATGGTTTCACAGGAGAATTCTATCAACTGTTTAAACAAGAATTAGCACCAATTCTACATATCTTTTCCAGAACACAAAAGAACAGTGAAAACTTTATCAAAATTAGAAACATTTCAAGTCGGGTGTGATGGCACATGTCTGTAATTCCAGTACTTGGGAGGCTGAGATAGGAGGATTGCAGGTTCAAAGCAAGCCTCAGTGACTTAGCGAGACCCTCAGCAACTTAGTGAGACCCAGTTTCAAAATAAAAATAGGGCTAGGGGTATAGCTTGGTGAAGAATGCCCCTGGGTTCAATCCTAAGAACAAGGAAGGAGGGAGGGA